>VTPC01087535.1:0-11845 GCA_011009095.1 Ignelater luminosus | reverse complement strand
GCAATTATGCTATAGCGTATTGAACAAATATGTTACTTTTGGTATCATATGCTGTGTGAAAAAAATGTACTAAATAATGCTTTTACGATATATTTCTTTATCAAGTTATTCCTAACTTTAACTTCTTATTAACTGATATAATAACACTTACTGAACTTTTTGACATGGCACATTGAGCACTGTTTCGTCGATGTTGCATGTAATCAATAATCAATTTTATTAATTCTATTACTACTTAACTGGAAACAAATAATTTCTTATGTGTTTCGCAGGTAAATTTAAGCCTATGCCTGTTGGAAAATAAATAAATTAATTAAAATTCTAACAAAATAAAAGTATTATTACAAATTACTACAAGTTATTAATACAATTAATTTATTAGAAAATGAAATGCAATACTTGAGAGTATTATAAATTAAAAGATCCGGATGTTTTAGTATTCAAATAGATTCATCCCAGGATGTAAGAGTCATGGAACAAGACTGTTGGATAGTGTTCCAAGCAATACTGCTGCTAAATAATAAATTATAAGAGGTATTAAATAAACTAGGACTCGACGAACAGAAAATAGTAGAATGTAGTAACGTGTAACTTTGACGGCACGGCCAATATGTCAGGTCAGTATAACGGTTTACAGACATACGTCAAAGATATACCTGGTGGTACGTACATAAATATATTAAATTTAGTTGTAAGACACAGCACATACTCTAGTGATAAAATTAAAACTGACTCTATAGTCTAAATCAAATAAGAATAAAGCGAAGGAAATGATAGGGACAGCTTGACCTTCATCCTCATTGGTTAATAAACGAGTCCGTTTTACACAACTTTAACATGCTGATTTTATTGAATACCGTGTTACCAGATGTACGAAAGTAAATTACTTATAGTTACATAAAAAAATGTTTTATGATATATATCTTATAAAACAATTTTTTAGTAATGTTTATAACTGAAAAATATATAACTTACTTTTCATAAATGCCTTAAAAATAGATGATAAGACAAACCTAAAAGAAACGGAGACGTGACAACGTTGGCTTTTGTGAAGTTGTAATATAACCACACTTTTTCCTTCTTGCTTGGTTAGGGTCAGTTAGCCTGTTATTCTAATTTTGTCATTTTACGTCTTTTTTTGGTATTGCTGTTATTCTTTTATTTATATTAAAGTAGTTCTTTTAAGAGCTCATTAAACTCAGCGTATCGTTATACAGGTAATTATAATTTGAATTAAAACAACCTAATGATCAAAATATCAATGCAATATTTCAGGTTATATTTGCGATTGTGGCTGAAGTTTTCAAAAATGCTAAAGGAAAACATGTAAAAAGTGGTCAGAGACTTATGGCTTACAATGTCTATTTAAAACAATTACAGAACAACAGCAAGACTTGGTCAGTCAAGCAAACGTCGGCTGAAGTTGGGATCGGACAGAATACGATGTGGAATATAATTAAACAAATGGAAGCTTCTGGGTTGGTACGATCTCCTAAGAAAACTAGGGAATCAAAAGCATGTTTTCAGAAACTTGAAGACTTCGAGAAATCTGCCATACGAAGACATGTACATTGTTTTTATTATCGAAATGAAGTTCCAACTGTAGGAAAAATACTACAAGCTGTTAACGAAGACGATTCACTACCAGATTTTAGTTATTCAACATTACATAGAACGTTATTAAAATTAGGATTCAAATTTGATAAACGAACAAGAAAAACGATTTTGATTGAAAAGCCAACTATTGTTTTGTGGAGAAGAAAATATTTAACTGCTATTAAACAATACCGAGAAGAAGGAAGAACGATTTATTACACAGATGAAACATGGGTTAATGCAGGACATGTGGGAAGCAAAGTTTGGCATGATACTATCATTAAAACTGCCAGACAAGCATTATTTGAAGGCCTTTCAACTGGAATCAAAGATCCATCAGGCAAAGGAAAGAGGTTAATAGTTGTTCACATCGGTTGTGAATCTGGCTTTGTTGATGGAGGACTTCTAACTTTTGAATCCAAAAAGACAGGTGAGAACTGTATTGTTTTTGTATGTTTTTTATTACAATAAATTGTTTGAATGTTTGTAGGTGATTATCATCAAGACATGGATGGAGATGTGGTTGGAAGAGATCCTACCTAAATTAGAACCTCATTCGGTCATTGTAATGGACAACGCCCCTTATCATAGTGTTAAAGCTGATAAAGTACCCACTCGGAATTGGAGAAAAGATCAGATTATTGATTGGCTTCATGGCAAGGAAACTACACCAGGAGATAATTTATTTAAATTGCAATTATTAGAATTGGTAAAACAGTATGTGTTATCACATCCAACACCATTAGTCATCGATGAACTTATTAAAAAGAGTAGAAGTTAATTTTAAGATTACCATTGTATCACTGTAATCTGAATCCTATTGAGCTAGTATGGGCTCAAGTTAAGCAACATGTTGCTGTTAATAATCGAACGTACTCTATCGAAGAGGTAAAGCAACTCTTATGTGATGGAATTGCTGGTGTAACTGCAGAAAAGTGGAATGATTGTGTCAATCATGTAATAGGTGAAGAAAATCATATGTGGGATTTAGACGGAATAACAGAACAAATGGTTGAGAAAATTGTAATTAATTTACAGTCGGAGAGTTCTATAGAGGAGGATTCTGCTGACGATGATATGGAGGTAGAGTGATTACCAGAAGTATAAATACACAAACAGCAAAATGGATGCACTATTGTTATATACAGTACCTATAACTCCTGCTACTTAATTAAAATATGTTTTGTAATTATTGAATTGACTTGTACTACAGGCTTTTTACCTTTTTGTTTATGTAAAAACTAAATAAATAAACATTTACATGTTAACTCGTAACTTCCTTTGCTTCGTAAGAGGTACATACTTATGAGGTTATTCATTATACTTTGTCATTATAAAAATCTACTATTTCATTTATTCATAGTTCGTCAGCTACTGGTTTTTAATTTTTATACATATTCTTGAACAAACTATTAGAAAGCAATTTCAAATTTGGTGCCCTTTTCGAACAATTCAGCTGCTTAAATCTGCCTTGCACCGCAGTGCCACCTACTTTATTCTTATTTGATTTAGACTATAGATTACTTTAATGTAGCTATTGAGTGATTGCTCAAAATTATTTTGTATTGTACAACATCGACTTGTTTGTGACAAGTGCAAACGAAAGAAAAAACAGAAAGGTACATTCACAAAGAAACATAGAGAGAAAATAAATAATAGTAATAATATAATGCTAATAAAGATTGCAAAATTTAAATTTCGTTTCCTTTTACATATTTTTTTTTTATTTTTTGAAACCTAATCAGAAAATTGAAGGAACGCGTTATAAAATAGAATTAATTTTTATCTTTTAAAATACCTACATAAAAAGTGCCTGTGTTCAGTTTGTTGAAGGAACGTAAAAGACCATCCACCACGTTTTACTATATTTCATTAATTAAACACAACTAAATGGCTTAGAAGGAAAATATTTATTTAATAGCAAGGGTTTTGGTGTTGGGGGCTTTTTACTTTTTCAAACCGTAGAATTTCCCGGAATGTTTGATGCAATTAGCATATATATTAGAGTTTTTAATATTCATGTTATCCTTGGCAGTTTCATTTATTATTATTATTATTATTATTATTATTGCTATTATTATTATACTATTACCATTTTATATATTATAAACAAAAGAACGCGCCCCAATTAAAATAAACTATATATTTAACTCGCTGCAATTAAAATTAGTGCCGGAGGTTTTATCATTTTATAAAAATCGTTGCTCGTTAGCATTGGCATACAAAATCATTTCCCATGTGTTTCCAATTCAACAATGTACCTTGGTGGGAGCAATGAAAACATAAAAATTTTATGTTTGAGTTTTTAGAATATACAGGCGCAAATTTATTTGCTTTTCAATGGCGTTGTGCAGAATATAACCCGAATACGGGACGATGAAAATGGAGTGCATACGTAGTAGGACCCCATCCTTCTCCAACGTGAACGGGAACGCAAATATCGGAAAATTCCGAACTCTATTCAATGGATTTTGTATGAAAGAAGAATTGGTTTCCATTGTGTTCCAGTTTTTCGCTTCAGCTTTTCATAGCTAAACTTTTTGCTTCGTTTCAATACTGTAAAAATGTTTACAGTAGGTAGATACATATTGACAATATTTCATAATTTGCTTTTCTTTAAATAAGAAAGAGCTTAAATTGGATGTACTGCTCCAGCTGAATCAGCTTTGATAAAGAATTGTAATAAAAGCATTAAAGTCTAATTTTTAATATAATATTTTAAATTTTGAAACCTATTTAAATGATTATTATATACAGTCGTTTGATCGACACATTTTTACAGACCTTAATTACTACCTGTTTAATGTGTAATAAAAAATGAATAGATTCCCTGCAGTTAATTGCCAATCGTAGGCCTGTTTATCTAACTTTGAGCGCCATTGACAAGATGGTCTAGTAAAAGAATAAAATATACATCAGTAGTCAGGTTTACAACGAACAAACCATGATGAAATCTATACAACCCAACGTGTCTTTATCAGCTTCCCAAATTATTTTAGACAAGGATTTGAGTAGATCTAAAATTTTCTTACATTGAACAAGTAGATACTTGTTATTTACATTCCAACGGAGATTACTATCAAGACGTAACTCTAGAAATTTAGTGACTAGTTTACATAGACTCGAATAACCATTGATATGTAATTGAAGAGAATCGCGGGCTATTTTTGGACAACAAAAGTGAACATCTAAAGTCGTACTTATTAGCTTGTTTAATTAGAATATCGATTTTCAATTCCTTCCACCAACGGGCTCTAATTAATGTGGTCAAGTCGTTCACATGAGTTATTAATGGAAGATATTAGATTGTTTATAGCAATAACAAAGTGCTAATCTCTGAAGAACCTTATTTTCTAGAGTACGAGACAGAGTTTGTCCAAAGCAATTCATAAACGTACCATTATTTAGATACATTTCTTTAAATAAGAATTAGTAATTTACCTCCTACTTTATTCCTCATTCGTATAGTTATGCAGTCATTTGACATCGAAAGATGCTGCTACAAAATGGTTTCGATTAGCAGAATTGTTATGTATCACGTTTTCAATTGTCAAATTGAGAGTAACTGATTTTGCTTAAGGTATATTTTTTCCCTTCTTCACAACTACAATAATTTACAAGTCATGAATACAATCTACTGTCAACAAAACAACATAACTGAAGATTAGTTAAATTCATTGTAAATCCCAAATAATATGCAAATTAGCTTGTATTGCTGCTTAAAAAACAAATCAAGCAAGCAGCTATATCGAGTGAACCAAGGCAATATTTCAGTTATTTGAAGCAATTTGAAAGATATGTTGTGATGTAACCTTGCGTTACAATATAATGACTCTGGTTAGCTAAGACACTACTGGTCTTAGGCCGGCTAAACTCAGTACGTGACCTTGAATGAGGAAGAGGAGATTACACATACAATAAAACACAAAAAAATAATAGATGTATTGAAGAAACAAAATCAATCTGGGAGCCAGTTTTCCCAAGTGGAAAACACAACAATTACAAAGAAAAGTTTTTAACAGTTTCAAAAAAAACCAAAAATGATTATTAATGAGATCAGAGAAAAAACAGATAATAAGCAAGTTAAATTTCATATTAACAAATATATAAATATATTAAAGTTCAAATCACGCTAGAATCACACTTCTTAAATCTAAATCTTCAATAAGTTCCCTTGCAAATCTTATCACTTAAACCATTCAACTGAGCATACAACAGAATGTAATACAATTTAAATCCAGCTTGCAAATAAAATTTCTAAATAGAGGAAGATTTATAATGTTACCTTGGAAAAACAAAATTTAAAACGCACAAACAATTAAAGAAAACAGACTTACCACGAAGTTCAAAATGCCCAAAATTTTACAGCGCTGTAAATCCGCAACACACTACGAAAAAATCAAAAATATTCCTCCTAACGTACGCTTCCTAAATTCTCCTTTTTTTTATTTAAAAGACAGAAACTTCAATAAGAAAAAAATTTAAACAACCAGTTGAGCCAGTGACGACTTTATCAGAATCCAACGGTAATTATGAAGAGCAGAATAGATTAGATTTTGTAAACAAAATTGTTAAAATTTAAATTTAACGATGATCATGTTGAGACAGTAGGCAGTAAGGTGTCTAAGATTTGCGATAGAGATTTACTCGAACGGAGAAAAACCCACGTCGGACAGTATGAACGGAATCTTGAGTTCTCGTGACCTTCCCTAGCAACTAATCTGGCGTTGTGTCAAAAAAAACATCTTCAGCTACCGACCTTCAAATTCCTAGTGCGGGGAACAAGCAAAAAAAACTGAAAAGGAATCTATCATAAGACCTAGAAAAGCAAGAACAAAACCCACTTACCCTCGTTGAATTGAGGCTTATCACAAACAAAAAAAATATACAGCTTTTTCATAAACACTACGACGCACTGCATCGGCAACGAATTCTGACCCACTGAATCTGTCTATTCGCAAAGCGCAATTCAAATACTTCAGGATCGAGCTCCCACCAACGAAGATCCTGGGTCCCAAAAATTAAAAAATTTAATTAAACAAGAAGCAAGTAGGAACTGTAATTTCTGATAACTCACACTATGCAAAGATTAAAGTATAGAAATCCCAACTTCAATTCATTCTAGTTATACCAAAAATAGAAGGTCAACCACACATGGGTTACCTTTGGAGAAATGAACAAGTAAGAATCTACATAACCAAAATTACACCTGACTACTTATTCGAATATCAAAAACAAAACGTAGGGAAAGTTGGGAAGTAATAATCAAAGATGAAATCAAAAATGCAAACTTGATAAAATCCAACTCTTATCAATTTTCTAACATGATCTATAATGAAGTAAAGCAGAATTACAAGTTACAGTTGTGAAAGTTCAACATTCGACAATCATAAAAATTTAAATCTATGAGGAATTATATCCTGTTCCCCGCTAGCAAAAATACGTAAAATTAGAAGAGTTCGTCAATTCTAATTAATTAAAAAGATGTAGAAAAACTACAACAACAGTTAATCAACCTCTCAGTTTAGACTCATCACTATCAAAAAAACCCTTTCCAACGAGAGTAAACTATTAAGAAAATACGAGAAGCCACCAAAAACACATGTAACAGAAGCCAAAAAGTGAACGTTACAATGTCTCATACAAAAACTAATTAGAACAAATTTAGCTGACAAAAATTGAATTTCAAATTTTGCCGCAAGTGACATCAGTTTTTTTTAATTTTAAATTAAAAAATCCTGTACATTCTAAATTATTATTATTCCCCATTTGTCGCCGATTTTAGCAAGGCATTATATTAGTCTAAGCCGATGTCGATGTTCTTATTTTTAATTTGCTTTGATACTATCAAACTGTTTGGTATGCCGAGTATAATTAAGCAAAGCAAATGTGCTTTGAGTTTTAGTAACTAAACGATCTTGTTATACTAGTTGATCAGAAAATGCAAACAGCGATTTCTCTAAACCCTTTTGTAATGCAACACTCTGTATCTGTCACCGTGATTGGAAAGAGCATAGAAACAGTTTTAGAATATACACTGTATATTCCAGTAAATTCTCAAAATTGAGATAATAGTTGGAGAAATAAAACAAAAAGCGGAGTTTCTGGCAAAGAATATAGATGTAGACCTTAGGACTGCACACTGCCATCCATAGACTTCCTATCCAAAGAAACGTTTGCTGTTGCGCTGATTTGGGTTTACTTTTCCTAGATATACGGTTAATGCAAACTTATTTTGAAAATATAACCTCCCGTTTCAGCTGGTTATGAATTCTGAAAGACTTTCACATGTCAAATACTGGTTACACGCTATAAACTTGATAGACTTCTTTTGGTCAAAATATTTAATTCTGTTAATAATTCAAGTAACGCAGAGTAATTTGCAGCTATATTTGATTTTATCCTTTGTGGTCTACGTTATAATCAATTTTACAAACGATATTGTGCTAATTTTCATTAAAACAAATTAGCAATGTTTCAGTTTAAGCCTTTAAAATAGCATAAAATGAACAGTTGAATAATGTTAAACAACGAATTAATTAATCCGTGCATTTGTTTATCTATTTTGACCAATAATAGAAATTTTACTAGTGGAGAAAGCATTTGTTTGATGTAAAATACTATTCTATATTTAAAATAATATAATAATAATAACTGAATTTTACAATTCATGTTATTTCATTATTATTACCAATACCAATTATTAAATTACAATTTTGATCATTAAAATACATATGAATTGCATTACAACTGAGCCTTACACGCTCGAAAAATCATTCCAACCATCCTCACAGTAGTGGAACATCTTAATAGTTACAAAGTTAACCTGAAAGTCAATAAAACTAAGTCAAGGGTACATCGCGTAAGACAAACGCTCGATGCTAGCAATTGCGAAAACAAAGTACTGTGGGGTAGCAAAGAGACCAACAAGAAAAGAGAATGTCCCTGATTGCGGTGTCTGAAACAGAGAACTTGGTTACCCTCAGGCTTTCGAAAGTCTACCAACTCTCTGTCGTTGCGAATGTTAAGTGATTGAGGTCTTTTTGTTCTTTGTCTTTCATCTTTGAGTATTTGAGGTGGTGAAACGAGTTCCTTCTTGTTAAAAAAAGGCTTTGTTATTTTGACAGCTAAGATTGAAATTAAAACAAAAAAAGACGATTTTACCTCTATGGCTTTTACAAGAGTTATATAATATGTTAAAAGACAAGAAGCGGATGTGAAATCAATGGAGCATGCATGCATATAATGTCACTTGTCAACTAATAGCAACCACAACAGTTCTAAAGGGAGGTTCCTTTGAACATTCACACTGATATTATAGCTGACAGAAATTCAATATCGGAACTTATTGAATATTATAAGTAATACAGATATAGCGGCGGCGGCAATATTTTTAAGATTTCTAAATCGACTATTCGTTTAAGGAACAAAAAAAGGGAAACTCGACTAAATTAAATAATTCCGTCCCATAAAACCCCAAAAATTTATGTTCCGCATAAATGAGTTGCACAGTGGAAAAGTCGCAGAAGAGCTAAAAGTTATTTATTAGACTTGCGTGTCTGTGTTTCAATTACAAGTAACAATAATTCAGAGAGTTTCTAGTTACGGTACGAATTTACTGCCTGTGTCAAAATCTCCTTTCTCATCTAGCAATCAAACATGTAAACAGTGGCTGTTATTGCCGTTGGCAGCATTAGATTTATGGGGGGGAAAATGGAAGGTTGAACAGTTAGAATTGTGCCAGTCTGCACTTCATGTAAACTGACATTGCTATTCAGCAATTCTATCAGAGATGTTTTGTCAACATTTACTTTAGTTTATACCAATTGTTAATGAATAATACCGTTTACGTAAGTACTTAAAGTAATTAAAAACCTTTAATCTTATAATTACTTCCTACTGTAACAGTTTAAAGCTTTCAATTTAATTTGTTCACTAGACAGCTTTAGGAAAAATTCAATGTTAGAAGTTAAAGACGCACTTTAAAAAGGCATGCGAGCTTTCGCACTTTTAGAAAGAAAATCATAAAAAATGCTTGTAAAGAATAGAACGTTAAGTGACCATCACCGCCTTGTTCCACAACGTTACTTTATCTGGACATATGTCAGATATAAGGGTCTTGTACCTGCTTGAAAGGTTAAGAACTTCTTTTACACTTCGAGAAGAATGAAAAATAAATTGTAAACGTAAAATATTCCTTTTCTACGTTTTATTGTTGTTTTTCGTCTTTTCTAGAAAGTGTGTAAAATCGGAGATTGTTGATTGTTTAGTTTCTATCTAATAAATGTAAAGATTCTGCACGTATTTCCAGCTAAAATATTTTGAATAGCACACTAATATTGATTTATTTATTGTGTTACTGAGAAATAAAACTGTTTTCTAACTTCAACTCCTGTTGAGCATTTGTTATATAATGATTTTTGTTTCTGACTGTTGATACCATAACAAAGACAATAAAGTTTTGTGTTAGTTTCGCAGAGAACTTGTCAAAGATGGCTTCAACAGACATGCCTAGAAAATAAATGCAGAGCAAATCGCTTCAAGAACTAGAATAAATATGAATCAGAAATATATTCAAGATATTTTCACTTCACAAAAGCAAGCAAAACTAACAAGAAATTATAAAAACAATAACTAAACAGTTACTGGTCGGCAAAATGTCTCTGATAGTAATATAGTGCAGCTAAAAATAAGAATCTAATAAAGAGAATTTAGAGTCTCAACAAGACGCATTCACACCTCTTGTAAAAATACGTTAGTGAAGCCAAAACAAATTTAATACAACATCGTTGCATAAAGAAACTGGAAGTTGGAATAAAACTTTACGCCCGGTAGTTTAAATAGCGTGAAAAATAAATTCAATAAAAAAGACGGAATGCATATACTAACAACGTGAGAAAATAAAACACAAACAATGATCTACTAATGAATGACTTCAGAGTCGCACGTAAGAATTTTATTAAAACCTAATGCTTTAATTATTAAAAATATATTAGCGGATACGGAAATTACGGGATGAATGAAAAATACAGTAACATCGATAATTTAGTACTGTTACAGAATGCTTTTCTTCACAAGAATGTAGAAAGAAGGAAAAAAAAGGCAATTGAGTGAAGTTAATGTCTCAATACAAGTGCAACTAACACCAAAGCCTAGAAAATTGTAGGTACTTCAAAGCAAAACACAGGCAAGACTATCAAAGAGAATTATTTGCAGCTGGAAAATTTGCAAATAGTAAATCTGATTAATTGTGTTAGTAAATCAATATTTATAAATTTATTTTATTTCAAATTAAAAATCAACTTCTTCTGAAACTAAAAGTTTAAAGGTTTGCTGAAACGCTATTTTCTGAACTCAACCATTTGATGCGTTTCTAATATTTTAGTGACACCCTGTATACCGAATTGAACACATTTATCTGAAAAATCCTCTTCGTGCAAAAAAGAGAATTGAGGGACGTCTTCATATTTCAGGTGCCCCTTGAAACCTGTCGTCCCACTCCATCCGGGTACAACGCACCTTTTGCACGCTCGGAACGTAATACCCACGAATTGTTATAAATCATATTAGCAGTTAGATCTCCTGAAATTCTGGTATCTATTTATTACTACCCTTGTTTCTTAAAAAGAACTTTAACAGCTAACTGGATATCCAGTAAACACGAAAATACTCAATTTCATTTAAATATTTCTGCATGAAACAATTGGTTAATTAGCAGTAAGCACATTTTGGATATGTTAATACATTTTGAATGTTTATTATTGTCAAATAAAATTCACAACCAAACGTAATTCTTTTGTTTTATTAAACTTCTCTAAACAAACAACAAACTGACAAATTATGCACCATTAATAGCGAAATACAAATACAGCAAAGAGTATGGATACAAACAATTAGTTGTCAATATGCGACAGTGAAAGTCGTAATTACAATGAGTAAAATCAATAAAACCATGCACTAGATTAATGTTAATATTTCAATTTTTTGGTCGTAACTGTGCATACGTAGACTGCGATTTACAAAACAAAATTGTATTTAGCTAATAATGTAATAATTTATAAAAACAATGGAATAACACGCGCCGTGTGATAGGAAATAATAAAATCACTCAAAGTATGTCATTATCAGCGCCTCATATCGGATGCCTGATATTCAAATTCACCTGATATGACAGCAATTACATCTAATTGTCAATCAATTCCAGACAGTTTTCACAAAACTTTTTATAATTCTGTTCGTTGTTTATTTC
>VTPC01087533.1:0-22088 GCA_011009095.1 Ignelater luminosus | reverse complement strand
TTGTACAAAATTAATTGCAATTGAAACAAAGATAAACGAAATTTGTAGAACACTAAAAGTAGAGAAATTTCAGTATGTGGATTTTCTTTTTTTAAAAGAATTAATTATAGTAACAAAACCAATTGCAGTTGCCCTCGACATTTTACAGGGAAAAAAACTGTAATTTAGGAGCTGTTCTTCCTACATTATACAAAGTTAAACATTCAGTAAATGATAAAACAAATTTTATATTCTGTAATAAACTCAAGGAATGTATATTATCTGGATTCACAAAACGTTTTTCAGAGGTAATGGACTTGAAAAGCAGTACAAGTCTCCCACATTTAATGGCTAGTATAAGTAATCCCAAATTTAAATTAAGATGCGTTGGCCTAATTAACAAACCACGTAAGTCACATTTCCCACTTTTTACAGGAGGAACAAAAAACTTATTTATTCGACAGCGAATAGATAAATTATTATTGTTTCTTAACAATAAAGTATAAAGTATTCTGAGTTGTATATAAGCTACATTGTTATATAATTAAACATATTAATAATTACAATGGAGTTACTAGGTTAGAAACAGCTAAGTTAAGGTGTTACGAGGTATGTGTATAAAAGATACGTGGTTTGCAAAATTTAAATTTGGAGTTAAATGGTCTGACAATAAGTATGAGCTTTTAAATAAAATACTAGAAGTTGGAATAATGAGATAATTACGGTATATTATATTTGAAAACACATAAAAATGTCAAATAAAACAAAATGTTAGTAAAAATACATGTAACGATGGTAATTTTGACCTTTTCATGGATTGAAGCAGCTTGTTAAAATGGCAACTCGTCATAAAGGAATGGTAGTCTTTTAGTATTGTACTTTTCAATTCTTGCAGATGGTTGTACTTTGCTTCCGTTATCTTCAACCTACTGTCGTACAAATTTGGAAAATCTGCTTCACGGAATGCTTGCATTTTATCTATAGAATGGCTTAATGATGGTTTTGGATCCTGTCTCTTCGTTTGGATTTTCTTGAAGCTTCTGTGAACTGTTTTCAATATATTTTAGATAGAAGGTAATGGAACCCAGTACACTTCGAGCACCAGATTTATCTGTTGGTCTCTTAAGATTTTTAATGGCAACTAGATTTTCCTATGCGGGAAAGACTTTGTTATGCTGAATAAAGTGGCCAAGATATTTTACTGATTGGGCAGCGAAAATGCATTTCACCAGCTTAATTTTAAGGCCCTCATCCATTAATGCTTGAAGTAATTGTGCGATATGTTGAAGCTGTTCTGCGCATGTTTTGGAAAATATCAAGATGTCGTCAATATAATTGATAGAGAATTTGTCTAAATTATTTCTTCTAATTATGTTTTACAAAATACGTTGGAGAATTGCTGGAGCATTTTTAAGGCCAAATGGGAGAACTTTAAACTGGAATTTCCCGGCTTTTGTGATGAAGGATGTTTTTGGACGGTCCGAAATATTCAGCACAATACACCAAAACTGTGAAATACTTGCAATTAGATACTTTATATATAACGTTGTTTATTGTTGGGAAATAAAATAATTCAGGAACCACTAATTGGTTTAATTTTCTAAAATCAATGTCTTGATTTACGTCCCTCATCCTTTTTAAATGCAAGTGTTACAGGAGAAGCATTAGGCTGAGTCAGACTCTTCTATGAGAGCAGTTTCTAGCAATTTCTTGACTTGAGTTGTAATCTCTTGTTCGTCTGGAATGGAACATTTATAAGGTCGTGAAGTAACGTATTCGTCTCTTATTAACTTAATTTCAGCTTCATTGGAACTCACCCTGTCAACATCAAACTTATCTTTAGCAAACATGCAGGTGTACTTATTTATTAAATTACAAAACTCTATTCTTTTCTTTTCATCTTCTATGTGATCAAGATTTGCTTGAAATTGACTTACATCTATATTTTCATTAAAATTGACTTCAAAGTAATCATCTGATTCATTTTGAAAAGTCATGTTTTTTATATCATCTAATTTAATTATTTTCTCTTTATTAATTTTTTGTAAAATCTCAAAATTCTCATTTTGAAGAAGTCTAAACTTCTTTAAGGCATCAAGGCCTAATAATAAATCATAAGAAAACTGATTATTCTTTATCACATAAGTGCTAAGTTGGTCGGTTACAGTACCAATTTTTAAAATAATATTTGCCCTTGCGGAGGAAGAATTGAACCCATTAATCGTCTTAAAAACTCTATTGTGTCTTATCAAACTTGATTTTAAAAGCTGTATCACTCTTTGATTTATTAAACTGATATTTTCTTTATAATATGCACAAATAATTTTGTGTTATCCATGTTCTTTTAATTTAGTATGTAACTTATAATTTAATTTGTAAGATCGTTTTCCAACTGATTTTATTATTCTGCAAAGAATTATAATTACAATATTAAAATAAAGCACCATAAGTTAACATACCTGCAAAGAATAATTAAATTACACGTTTCTACTACTATTAAATAAATAAATAAATGTTCATTAGACTTTTGACAGAACTGTCATGTGACACATACCAACTTACATGTGTTTTAGCTTGTGTGTTCTACATATATCACATTGATCTTTCTTCAATCTGTATAAAGACAAATTCAGATCTTCAAACGTTTTGTGAAAGGTACAGGAAGACAGTGGCTTGCATTTTGTTTCCTTGAACCAGTTGTCAGTATAAACCTCGAACAACTGAGACTTTGACGTCGAACAAGGTTTCAAATGGAGTTTTTGAGAATTTGCCGGCCAATAAAAACTCTTTTAATAAATTTAATCTTTTATTTAAATCCCCTTGTCTTGTAATCTTCTTTGACTGTCTTTTATTTTCAGTTCTTTTCTCGGTTTCGTCTTCTAACCACTTGTCGACCATTCATTCCCCTATCCCTAAAATTGCCAGTAATGTCTTTTTGCATACTCTTACTTTTTTTGATTAATTGACATATAAATAGAATTTTAAAGAAAATTTTCGGCGTAAAGTGTTTTCAATTTTCCTATCCCGAGATCTTTGGGTAAAATTTACATCTGTCATAGTCTTTATGAAAATCTTTCTTTCCTTGTAGCTCAACTTCCAAAAATCATTAAACATCTTTTGTCTTTCTGTTTCTGTCAATGTCTTGCAATGAAAGGTGTTACCTCTACATTTGCAAGTAACTTCTTTCATCGTTCTGTTAGGCCGACCGACAAATCTCGTGACTTTTCCATCTATAACTTTTCCCCCTTTGTATTCTTTACCTTGTTCACGTAAGATCTTTGCTTTTTTTAACTCCCCAATCATCTTCTGTCACTTGATGTCGTTTCCTTCTTTTGGGTTTCAGAATATCTTGACTTATATCTTTATCAAGATTTTCACCTTCTTCAATTGCCTCAACTGGTTCTGTGTTATTAACACTGTTATTTTCTTCTGTTTCTAATGTAATTATATTCAAGTTATTTATATCAGCTGTTTTTACGTCAATAGTCATACTGATTTGATGATTAGGTTTTGCCATTTTATTATCCCATAGAACTCTAGGTTCTGGTAATTGATTTTTCTTATTGTAAACTTCAGCTACCACAATTATTTCTTGTCTACCGTTTACCTCTTGATTTAACTCCGTTGCATTCTTTGTTCCCTTGTCACATGGTTCTGAGATAAACTTGTTAGATTTGTCTACTTGACAGTAAACAGTTTTACTTATTAAACTATAATCAAGGTCTGTATGCGTCAATATGTTACAATCATAATGTTGTAATTCTTCAACAGCACTAAGTGCTTCAGTCTCTGAAAGGTTTAGGTTTATAGGGAGACTTCCAAAACTTATATCTTGACTTGTATCAAGGTTTTCAGCTTCTTTCTTTTCCTCCACTAATTGTGTGTTATTAACGTTTTTGTTATTATTTTTAGTCTCTAAGATTATTATATTATTTAAGTCATTTACATCAGCTGTTTGATTTTGAGCTTCAGATTCAGGAAATATTTGAATTAAGATGCCATTTTCATCAATCATAAACGTGTCTGCTGTAGAAATAATATGATCAACAATGGCATCTTCCTTGTCAATCTTTGAAGATGAATTAGTACAGTCAGTACAATCTTGGTTCTTGACCGGTGACGAAAGCAAACATCCACCATCTTCCTTGTCAGATTGTGTAATTATTGCTAGTTGTAGTATTTTTTTGGTTCTTGAAGACATTTTTGTTTTATTTTGAAGTTGTACAGGAACCATGAACGCATGTAATAGCATGAAAATCCCAAAATTTAATTTTTTGGAGTTACGTGGTTTGTTAATTAGGCCAACGGATGGTTGGAAATAACACCTTCTAAAAACTATTTAGAATTGTTTAAAGCTGAACTACAACAATATGCAGAAAATGTGTCACTTCAGCCTAACCTGAAAGTTTTCTAAACGAGGTCTCCACTTCTTTTAATAATTCTAAATTAGAAGTCATGAATTCTTTGATTTTTTAAAACTAAATCCGCAGAAATCTCAATCTCCAGTTGTACAATGCTTACAATATTTAAAAGATGCAGCTACAAATTACTGCCAATTAAATAAATATCCCATAATAAAAGAAATTTTTTTAAAACTCAATAGTGCACTGCCATCATCCGCACCTGTGGAAAGGCTGTTTAGTATAGAAGGTCAGATTTTAACTCCAAAGAGAAATAAATTAAATGATGATGTTTTCGAAACTTTGTTAATTTTAAAAATTAATAAAACTGAAAGTGTAAATTTTTATGTAATTATTATTATTTTTAATTTATTATTTGATAATTTATGTATGTATAAAGTTTAGACAATTGAATATTTTTCTAAACTACAAATAAATTTATTCTGTATTATTATGTACACTTTTCCAATAATTTCCCGAAGCAAAAATAAAAAGGATCTAAGAAGGATCTAGATACCTTTTGAAAGATCTTGGATCTGTATCTAGATACATAATTAAGAAAAAGGTTTTGTATCTGAACTAGATCCTGGTCAGAAAAAGTATCTGGATCTGGAACTAGATACTGAGAAGAAGAATCTTACCCAACACTGGATATCATACCCTGGTGAATTATTGATTGCCCAGGTTTCTGGTCAAATAAAATGCATACTGAAATGGATATAACAATATTATATTATAATAACAGAAGTTAATACAGTCAGATTTGTTGAAAACCCTGAAAGTTAAACATTGCACGAAAATGAGCTGCAACTTGTAATTTAATTAAGTAAACACTTAAACCTTAGGTTTTTGTTCTCTAAACTGTAATAGTATGATAAAGTAAGAACATATTGCTCCCATTACCGATAGAACCACCGAATAATTAACTATAAAATATCCAGCAGCCGAAAATGCTGGCTGACGGCAATAAGCTTGCATTGTTAATATTTTCAGTTGCCTCCTGTATAAATGAACAAACTGTGTGCTATCGTCCATTGACACTTCTAGCGACTTCTCATTAGCTATACTTCCTGACTTTAAAGCTTCTGCACTGGTAACAGAGCACTGTCCTGCGAACATCAACATAATAACCTGCAATCCAAATTACACTCGTTATCCACCTATCTGGATTATTTCATTTACTTACAAAATGTAACAAAGTCACAAATATTTGATTAGATATTTGGATGTATACTGCAATATTAAAATCTTTTGATCTGGTAGCAAACTCAATAACAAAACCGTAGAATAGACAATTGAGTGTTACGCAAACTATACAGCATATCAGTAATATCATTTGTATTCCATATACCTTACTGATACTATCGATCAGATTACAGACTCTTCTATAAGTCAAACACAAGCGTCTTGCATAAGCTACTTTTTCCTTAAAATGATTATCATCTTTTTCTAGCTGAATATAAGAAACTTGAGACGAAAAGCATAAATTATCCAATTTTCCATTAAGAACTTTAAAATAATGGTACAAGATATTTGCTTTATACCTTATTTGGAAGAAGGTTATGATTAAAAGGTTATGAATAATATAATTTCCAATATAGTACTGAAGACGATCAAATCCTTCTATTACTACAAACATAGAAATATCTACTAATTGAGATATCATATTTAAAACGTAAATTGTAGCTATTTCGAATTTTAATTGTTTCTTTATAGCCGAGTGTGTCGTAGCTGATAGATGTAATTCATCTTTATCTATTTTATCAAGTTCTTCATAAAACGACCTTATCGCTTCGCTTCTACTATTGGTATTTGTCGACGCAATGGAAACAACAGCCAAGAGAACTAAAGGAATTTCAAAAGCGATATCAGTAAATGTCTCAATGTTAAACTTTCTGTTGTGAACAAATTCAATTTTACCATATGTTGACCATGCAGAGTAAAGTATTATAATAGTATTCAAAACGTAACTGAAGGTTTTTAAAGTCTTAGTAAGTGGTAATACACCGTAATTCTTGTTGTATCTGTAAGGCCATAACATGAGTGATTTCGACATATTGTATAGCGGTGCTGTGGTATCGTGAATGCAGCCGATACAAATATTTTTTACCTGAAACTTATTCAAGGCATTAGACTCATTATTTTATATGCGCACTTAAAGTAGCATGTGAATAATAATTAATTTTGAAGATATAAATTTTATTCCATACTTTTAGGACACAAGGTAAATATGGCGTTAAAAAATATTACAATGTGATTTATTAAAAAGTGAAGAAGGTTAGTTTGTTTTCTACCATGTCTTTGTTTTTTTTTTCTAAATACAAAATAAATCTGTCTCAACTATTACTGCGGACAATAAATTAATTTTAACGCTGCCATTAAGCATTTCCTATAAAGAGCTTCCCTAGCTTCCTTTCCAAGTACTATTCGCTAGAAGTCTTTCAAATCATTTATTTCCATTTATCTTTCTTACCATTTTATTTTGCATGCAGTGCAATTAATACAGCACAGCTCGCCGTTAACTGTCTAACAGTACAAGTGGTCCTACTGAAATGAACAAAAATAACAATTTATTTACGTAATGTTAAATGCGCAGTAGAATGTAATTTGCTTATCAATTTCACATTATGATCGATAGATAATTAAGTAAATATACTAATTACAAGCTCAATAAACATCAAATGTAAATAAGCATCGATGATGAATAGAACGAATGGTGTTATTTAAAAGGTATAACTCGACTTACTGGTTTTTAGATTGAGACTATTTTATAAGTAAATTAAAGATTCTAATCAGCTGCTAAGTGCAATAACTGCTATCATAATAAATAAAAAAAAATCTATTATTATATTATGCATTCTTATTGTTAGACTAGAAATGTTTTTTGATCAATATCCTACAAATGTCAACCAGCGTTCGCTTTCTGTTTAACGCTATCACAAATAAACACAGTTCTTCACTAACGATTACAATATTCTACACTAAGTTGAAAATAAATATTAATAAGTACAATTATTACTATTTACCCTTCCTTCTATAAGAGAAAAGTAAATCGATTGGGGAGAACGAAGGCCAAAATTTCCCAAGGTTTCCAATTTTCCCAACTCAATAAGTAGGACACTCTAATCTAAACTGGGTGATTTGTCCCGCTGCCTGTATCATAGGGTGGGCCGAAAAAAAATCACATTTTTACAATAATTTTTAACATTTTTAAATTAGCTTCTTCTCGAATGTAATGGCTCAAATTCTTATCTATTAGAACCACAGAAAATAATGTTTAAATATTACTTAAATCTGCCAACATCTTCCGGTCGTGCATTGCCTTAGAGTTAATAAAATTTTGAAAAAAAATTACAAATAAAGGTAGATCATGGTTCAAGGACAAAATTTCCACAACAAGGTCTCTATTTGGATGGGAGGAAGGACGACACGTTAGTAGTAGATCAAGCTCATTTGAAAAGGCTCCGTAGAGTAAAAAAGAAAGAGCATTACTCGCTAATTCAAGAACCTGGTTCAGTCCACATCGGCCATGTTACTCCAACTTCTGGAAGTTCTGAATATATTGTCACTTCTATTATTTCTTATCTGTCTGGTCGGGGTATTTCCCTTTAAAAATTAATTGTCATAGGATGCGGTCGCACTGAATTAATACAGGTTGGAAAAACGGTCTGATTCGCCGAATCGAAATACATTTGGAGAAATCGTTATAATGGGCAGTTTGCCTTCTCCATTTTAATGAACTGCCATTCCGGCATGTGTTTCAATACCTAGACGGTAAATCAACGGGTCCGAAATCTTTGAGAGAGCCAATCGGTGAAAAGCTAAGTGGCTGCGAAAAACGTCCAGTGATTCGCTTCAAGAGCATTGGCTGTCAGATCTCCACAGTAGACAGCAGTAGACTAAGTATATTTCCATGGCAATAAAGCCAGGAAACTGTAAAGAAGATTTGGTTGGGCGAGATCCTGGTCCCTTGTCACACTCAAGGTGGTTGGCAACAGCAAATCAAACTCTCAGATTGTACTTAAGTGAAGAAAGTCCCACGCCTGAACTTCAAGAAATAGTTGTATTTATTCTGAAGTCATACATGCCAATGTGATTTAGTTTTAAAACAAGTAAATACTTTACAGACGAACCAAAACTTGTGTACCAATCAATAAAATCTTCAAGTTACCTGCCCGAAGATTTACGTAACATTGTTAGAAGGAAATGGCTTTTTTCGCTCATCCAGAACATTTAATGTTAGCCATGACACAAGATAATACAAAACACATAAGAGAGCTCGGACTTTGACAAATTCTAAAGGCGAGACAGTTAGATCAAAAGAGAACAACTATCAAAACATTCATGCCGCCAAAACTCAATTTCAAGGCTCAACACTACTCGGAAATAATTAACTGGATGAACTGTGATTTATCTTCTCTCCCATTATTAAGAGATATCAGTGACGATGAATTTAAATCACATGTTCAAACATTTAAGACATTCCCAGTTCACACACAGGCAGTTGAACGACCTCTGAAACTCGTGACAGAAGCCTCAGGAAAAGCGAAGCTTAGTCTAGGAATGGTTTTATCAGAACGACTTTGCTGTCAAGGTCAACCATGCCTAACTTTGCCCATAAATCAGATTTTAAAGTACTTTCAGCCAAGAATGAGTAAAAACGGAGATGCTCAACTGTTCAACATGAGTTTCTTGGACTCTTCACACAAAAACCTAGTGTTTTCAATAAAAAAATCTGGTTATAAATATTACTAATGGTCTAAAATAATTTGTTTTTAAACATTTTACCTTGTATTTAATAAAGAAAACCAAAAAAAAGAACATGTAAGTTGTTAGTATTTTTTTCTTGAACTACAATCTACCTTTATTTGTAATTTTTTTTCAAAATTTCATTAACCTCGAAGGCAATGTGCGATCGGAAGATGTTGACAGATTTAAGTAATATTTAAACATTATTTTCTGTGGTTCTAATACATAAGGATTTGAGCTATTACATTCGGGAAGAAGCTAATTTAGAAATGTTAAAAATTATCGTAAAAATATGAATTTTTCCAAATTTCGGCAAACTTTAGAGTACATGCACGACTATAAGATATAAACCGATTTTATTTCTTTTTTTACCCCTTTTTAGTCTTCCCAATTCGCAACTTTTCCGCGGTATAGAATAGCCTTATGGGAACTGTCCAGGGTTGTGCCGGTCATTACTCTGTAGAATTTGCTTTTGCGAATCTCGGATATGATTTCTTTCCCCACTTGCGAGGCGACTAGTACGATCAGCTCATTCTGTCAATCGGGGCTTAGGTAGGATGCGTGATACGACCGCAACTGTGCATCATCAATCCATCGCTTCAGGATAGAGTTGAGGCGGGCAACAAGGCCAACAATCTGCCGGTTGCTGTCTTCTTCTAATTCTTTCTTGGAAAAGTTCGTACATCGTCCGAGAGAACTTTGATGACCGCAGTGCTAAAATCGAAAATTTTCTCCTGTTCAAGTAGATGGCTGCGCTTCGTCTTATCCAAAAGGATGTCAACGTATGATAATTTGAGCATGAAACGACTAGTATTTATCTGAGTTGTAAATTTTTAATTCTCTTATTTAATTCTAAATTCCAGTTTTTATTTTCCCAATCGGGCCAATCCCAACTGAAAAAAGTCCAACTCGACAAACCTGATCGTACTTCAGAAGCACAAATTTCCCAAATGAACACGGCTGATTCCCAATTGGAGGGCAGCGTCTCTCCTCCCCCCGCGCTCGCTATGTCTCTGCTTTCGGTATTTATTATTGGCAATGCTGAACAAGCACTCTGAGCCAACAAGTTTTTGAATTTTTTTATTCAATAAATTATTATCACTTGTCATTCCGAATTTGTCATAACTCATAAAGTCATAACTTTAGTTTCTCATCGGAACCATCTATTGGTAAGCAATGGAGTTTAGTTTCGACGAATATA
Source organism: Ignelater luminosus (assembly GCA_011009095.1). Taxonomy (NCBI): domain Eukaryota; kingdom Metazoa; phylum Arthropoda; class Insecta; order Coleoptera; family Elateridae; genus Ignelater; species Ignelater luminosus. The sequence continues at coordinate 11,759 of VTPC01087533.1, read as the reverse complement.
CCGATATGTACTGGGTTTGTAGGGTTTGTGAAGGAAATGGTAATGACACGAAAGCTGAATACTTGAGAAAGTTTCCAAATCATCATCAACCGTCAGCAGACGTGTTTAGAAGATGGGCTCGGCGATCCCGGTGCTCCGTGAACTCGTCTTAACCCTGAACAAAAAGAACAAATTTGATAGTGTTTCTGAAGAACCATTTTCTTCAATGCTTTCTATTTTTTGTTCATCTTTAAATTCTTCTTGTTCTCGAGCAATTTTCTTTTAATACGTTTTTGGTAACTCAATTATTTCCTGTCTATATAGTAGATGTATGTTATATTTCGGTTTATTTCTTATTACAGTTTTCTTAGATGCTACTTCTTCTGTCATTTTTAATACTGTGAGAAAGTGGTCCGTATCTGCGTCTGCATTTCTATACACTCTGCTCTTATGACGTTCTTCCACTGCAAAATTATCTATCTGATCCAAGGTAGTTCCATTTGGTGATCTCCATGTACCCTTATGAATGCTTTTGTAATCATAGAAAGTTCCCAAGATCTTCAGCTTATGTTCTGCTGCAAACTCAATAAATTTCTCTCCATTCTCAATACCTCGTGGGTGTAGACTGTGTATTCCTATAGTAGGCCTGTATTTTGGTTCTCTTCCTTTCTTCGCATTAAAGTGTCACAGTAGAATTCTTTGATCGTACTTCGTGACCTCCGTGAACATCCTTTCCAGTTCTTCGTAAAATTCATGTTTTCTTTCATTATGCTCTGCTTCTATAGGTGACTTATATTTCGGTATTTACATTTAATTCTTAGTAAACATACTCTGCTCAATATAGCTTCAAAGTTTATAGTTATTTGTTTCCAGGTTTTGTGCATCATGAAAACCACTCCATAAACTGTTTTTTACATCCCGTACTTATCAGTATGTAGTTCCAGATTTCCATTATAACACATTTTCTTGTTTTATTTTCCGAATTGCTACTACCTTTATTTTATTACGCCTTAGTTCTTCACTGAAGTGTTTCAGTTTTCCTCCTCTGGTTGTACCCCGCACATTCCACGTATCAATTTTTATTTCTTTGACTGTTGGTTTCTTCTTTTTTTGTTTGTTTTTTCTTTCTCTCATTCTTTTCCAATTTCGTTTATCCTTTGTGTCGCCTTTTCCAGTATCCTATATCTACCAATATCTTGCGATGACTTAGCTCTTAGTTTTTTAGGTTTACTAGGGCATTAATTTCCCTATTCCATTTTCACACTTGGTCATTCACAATTAAATTTTAAAAACTCATTTTATAGTATTTCCTTTCTCCTTTTCTTTCTTAATTCTTGTCCTTATTGTTTTTTTGTGTGATTCTTTGTTGTTTACTAATATTCCCATTTATAAATATTTTATGCTCTCTAAAATCTTTCAATTTGGCCTTGTTCTTCATAATCCCGTATTTTTCGTTTTTATTTCCCAGTTCTAGCAGACAGGTTTTTTCGCCAAGTTTTCTTGCTCCTTTTACTATTACGTATATCCATCTCCAGCCATCTTTTAATAAATGCCTTTTCGTTATTTGCTTCTATAGGTAGCACTTGCACAACCACGTTATTCTTCCTTTTTCCATTTTTCATATTTTCAACTCTTTCGCTAAGTCGTTGCACTTCTTGCTTACGGTTTTGATTTTCCTTCTTAATTTGTTGGTTCTCTGCTTTCAAATTTTTAATTTTTGTTGATTAAGAGAAGCCAATATAACTCTTTAAACCAGGTTTATACCTAATCCGACGAAAAAAGAAAGTAACGCAAGACAAGATTCAAAGTTCTTGCTATAAAGAGAATCTGTATTCGCAAACATATGTAATAATAAAAGGGGGAGTTGTTTAAGATCGACGACATCTTAAATGAAGAGAGATACAAAGACACCCTAAAAAATATTGCCGTGCCCTCCGGTCTTCTCTTGATTGAATAAGACTTCACAATGCAGTAAGAAAGTGATCCCGAGCACAGTTCCAAATTGTGCAGGCTCTTTTTGGCGGAAGGAGAAGGACCAAGGGTACTAATAAATATTATTTGGTCTCCGCAAAGCCCAGATTTAAACCTTATTGAGTTGTTATGGGATGAACTGGACAGAAGGGTAAGTCGTAAATGTCCAAAATCAAAGGAATGGCTGGGAATTTGTTTTATAAAGAGTAGAATAATATTTCACAACAAACTGTGCAAAAATAAGCTAGTTGCAGAGATCTTTATCATCATTAGAAGGCTGCTTCAATGCACATTGATTGTTTTATTTTTATAATTAATTGAGGAAAATTTGTCGTTTTGTTATAAGATATTTTTGTACAGGTTTAAAATGTAGTGGTTTATAACTATGAAATATAGCTGATTTCAATTGTTTTAATTGCAGTATAGATGGGGCAAGAGTGAATGCGCTGGAGTAAACAGATAACATGATCCTTGTGTCATTCACATTGTTTGGTCTGGCAGCAATAAGATGGTCACAATACTACTATCGTTAATTGACAATCCAACTACCTTTTCGTCTTTTTCCCAAGCGTCACCATTGCATTCCAACAGAAATAGTCGTAGCAATTGACGGCGTAGTCTTAACCCGCACAAGACGTGTACGTCCATCTTTTCCCGGTATAAGCTCTACAACACGACTGATAGGCCACTCAATTCGTTTAACATTATCGTTTCCTATAACGACGATGTCTCCGAGTTTTATAGGATCACTATATCTACTTCGAAACAAAAGTTTTAACTGCCCAAGATTTTCTAACCGAAATCGTTGGCGCAAATTGTCTCTCACCCTTTGCTGATTACGTATATTTCGCGAGAATGAACATTTATCAATCTCTTAACAGTTCGGTATTCCGATTTCCGCCTGCTCGCGTAGAAACATAGCCGGTGTGAGCGCATCGACATCATTCGGGTCGTTGAATATATACGTTAGGGTTAGAGTTTACCACCGCTTCGCAGTCACATAACAAAGTCATAAGTTTTTCATAATAAAGGCACGCGTTTCCAAGAAGTCGACGAAATAATTGCTTCATCAAACCAATCAACCGCTCAAAAAATCCGCCCCACCACGACGCACTGGGTGGGTTAAAACGCCAAACAATACCTTGAGACGAAGTTTCTCGAGTAATCTGGTCCCAATCCAAATCGGTAAATGCATTATCACTACCCCAAAAGTTCGTCCCGTTGTCTCTATACAATATCTTCGGTCTACTGCGTCTCGTGACAAAGCGACGTAAAACTTATAAAAATGCAAAACAGTTAATGATAAAGTCAATACCAGGTGAACCGCTCGATAAACCGCACAAGTGAATAGGAACACCCACGCTTTCTCGCCGCTTTTGAAATAGAGTGGACCGGCAAAGTCTACTCCCGTTATTTCGAAGGCCACGGCATCGTGAACTCTATCCACAGGCAATGGAGGTGGTTCTACCACAAATGGTTTCGTGTCAAACCTTCTGCAAAGCACACATTTTCGTAAAACAGATTTGATTGTACGTCTACCTCTCAATATCCAGTATTCTTCACGCAACAAACACGGTAAGCTTTGAGTACCCACAGATCGACAAAGTTTTCTTTGTGGATTGTTCTAAAAATAAACTTTTCCGCAACTTCTCTCTCTGCCACTATTAATTCACCATTACGCTTTTTATTAGGATATCTAACATTCTGAAGATATCTAAAAATCCAAGCGATCATCCTAGTAGTTTTGGTGAACTTACTAAAATAAGATAAGTGCCAAAAATTGATATAATTTACATTAATCAATATAGACACTATAAACTTCTTACGCTCTTTAACAACTTCTTCTTACGCTCTCTAACAACTTCTTTTTCGTTCACAGCTTTTTTCTCAGAAGGCCACTTACCTCTATCTAGATACAACCAGGTCGGTCCCTCCCACCATCTTGATTCAAAAAGTTGTTTTGGGGTACAACCACGAGACGGGAGGTCTGCAGGATTACTGGTACTAGACAGACATCGCTAATGCGTGAGTGATGTCAAACGACGGATTTTATTCACCCTCTTCTACACAAAGGTTATCCATTCATCACGCTGTATCCAGGATATCACTATCGTAGAATCAGACCAGAAAAAACTATCAAATTTACTGTCACAATTTTCTGCAGCTTGAAGATGTAGTCTAGCTCCAATCGTCGCCCCATCATTTCCAAACGCTAACTTGTCAATTTTCTTAATGGTGCAACCCTTAACTTGGCAGCCAGCAAATAAACTGACACCCTCCATTTTTCAATACTCTACAAAACACCACAGCAGCATATGCATTTTTAGAGGCGTCACAAAGGTATGAAGACTCAACTCTTCTACCCCCTTACTTCCTAGCGAAATCCATCTAAGAATTTCGATCTTCAAGAGATGAGGTAAATCAGAAACCCAACTTTTGAACGCAACTGCGATTTTGTCATCCACAGCAGCATTCCAAGGTATCTGCTTCTTCCACAAATCTTGTAACCACAACTTAGTCATCAAAGTGGTTGGTGCGGAGAACCAATTGGATCAAACACTTTCTGGGCTATTGCTAACATTCGTCTCTTGGTCACAACAAAGTCTTTATTTTCGGTTTCGATAAGGTCTTCTTTCTTTAAAAACCATTGGAGTCCGAGAACCGAAACGCTATAACTGTCACAATCAGAGCTCCCAGAAAACTCCCACCCTTTTAAATCGAAACAGGTTTCTTCCATTAATTGCACTGATTCTCGAATAAAAACATTTAAACCTTCTAGGTCTAGCAAACTCGTTACACAATTGTCCACGTAAAAACGTCTGGCCGACCTTCCTTTAGTTTTACGCAAATAGGTAGATTCCAAAAGCGAACTATTTTCTAGGCATTTTGATAAATGATGTTCGATTTGCTCTGAGTAGAAAAGGACTGCAATTGACTCCAAAAACAACACGTTTACGTTTAAAGACAATTTCTTGACATTCATTTACCCAAAGAAATTTCAAAAAGTCGCAATCATTCTGGTGTACACTTATTTGAAGAAAGGCCTTTTTTATGTCGGATATTACACCATACTTGTATTCCCGAAATCTAAGCAACAATATATGTATAAGCTCTATTAAATTCAATTTTTTCTCCAAACACTGATTTAAAGATGTTCTATCTTTTTCTCGCGCAGACGCATCAAAAACAGGCGGGACTGCTGTTGTAGAACCATCTTTCAATACAGGTCTGTATGGCAAAAAGTGCCCATAACTGACATCTCTTTCAACTCTCTCAATTATTTTTTTTGGATTTCCATTACTTAAAGACCTCATTATAACGTTCCAATTTCCGCAACGTTGTATCCAAACGTCTCTTAGCAACACTGTAATTGGTGGGCAGTGGGGGATGCCCATCTATCCATGGTAATCTAACCTCATACCGCCCTTCGACATTCACAGTGACCCTTTGCTGAAACAATTCTTTTGCTGCCAGGGCCATTTCGTCTTTTGACTTCTTTTCAGTAGGCTCTTGTATTCCAAGAACATCGAGCTGCCATAGATCAGTTATGGAAGGATTAACAAACAGAGACAAAACAGTCCTCGCATTACTTGTCTTCGAACTTGAACTTGGCACCTTACCCTCGATCATCCAACCTACTTGAGTTTTTATTGCTACTAGTCCACATCGTAACTTATGACGCCTCTCTGTATATAGTAATCCAGCGACATCAGTGTCCAACAAAAGTTCAATAGGACCTGAATTACTCAAGTCAGAAACGTCGATTCTCATATTTCGCAATTCTTTTATCCATGACCCATAAAAAATCGGTGAAATATCACTACATATACAGGGCTGGTCCAAAACTTCAAAAGTTTGTTTATATTTTCCACTAATTATCGTGAGGTCATAACAATAGTGGGTACTTTCGACTTCAGTTCCTCCAAAAAGACAATGAACAATCTTTTCGACTCGTTTTGTCTTCAGACGAAGAGAAGACAGAGTGACTTTTAGAATGTATGATCTCTGTGACCCACTGTCTGTCAAGGCTCTGACCACCCGCGTACCGGTTACCCCTTTCAAATTAATACGTAATGTTTGAAGAAAGATCGGTGGGCTTCTTTGATTCGCAAGAGCTTGGGCTTTATCTACTTGGTTATCTGGCATCTTTTTCCCGTCGGAATTATCAAATTGTTGTTTTTTGTCAACTAAATCTGAGCACATCAATGGTGCATGAGAATATCCGCACACAATACACTTTAGGCGAATACGACATTTTCTCGACTGATCCCCAACCTTTAGACAACGAAAACACGTCTTTTTCTCCACGAGAATATTTTTCCTTTCATCTAACGACATTTTCTGGGCTTTAAAACATGCCTCACTCTCATGCATTCCAGCACAAAATATACATTTGACAACATTAGCATTTACAAGACACGCTGCAGTTATTGGGGAGCCTGTCGATCTTTTTGGAATAATTTTCTTCGCTATTAAATTAAAAGTATCTGCTAAACCAAAACCTTTACCAGCTAAATCTATTCTTTGCTCCTTTTTTTTTACTTCAGATTGCAAAAAACTTAAAAGATTCTTTAATCTTATTTCGAGAGTAGAAACCTTATTCAAGGCCTGGTCTGAACCCGTAGTGATTGAACTAAAGGAAGACCTTTGTCAAATTCTTAAAAGATCATGCGGTAAAGAAGATTTTATCAAAGGAAACAACAAGGCTGCTTATTTATCTGTTGTGATATCTAAAGCGTCAAGAGCTCGTAACTGGGTCTCTATCTGATCATAAAGGGTGGAAATATCCAGCTTTTGTTCAGCTGCAGCATTAGTTAAAACTAATTTCAACAATACCCTCACATACACCTCTATTTGTAGATCCTCCCTACCGAATCTCGCCTGCATGCAATCTATTATTTTTGTGAAATTTTCTCCCACTACTGGAAACTTTCCACAATTTGATGCGCCCTACTCCCCGGGACGGTGGCTTAAATTAAATATTCGATTTTATCGCTATCTTCTATGTCGAAGTCTTCATGGATCCTTTTGAATTGGGACCAAAACGTCAGTCAATCCTTTATACTCCCGTCATAGTTTTTAAATTCTATTTGCGGCAATTTAAATTTTCTCATACCTGTGGATGGTACGTCATCGCCCATGGAGCGCATTGACCTTGATGTTACTGATGAATGAATGAATTTTATAGACTTAAAATATTTTCTGAAATATCTATGAGTTCATGGTTTAGTCCTTACAATCAAAAATTATCGCTGATTTCTAACACTTCCATTGTACAATTAAAATTCAACGATTCTGGCATTTTGATGCTGCAGCATTTCATTCCTTTTATGAAGCTCTAAAGATTTACACCTCTTCGTGAGTCTGAAGCATCCTCCTGTTCACAAATATTATTTTATATTTCCACATTTTTTATTTCTGTTTGTTAATAGTTATTACTAGGGCTAGGATTTATATGTTCTTAAAAATATCAATATATGCATGCACTTATGCACTGTAACATTCTAAAGTATTCACTTAAATATGCGATGAAAATACACTTAAAAAGGAAATTTAAAGAAAATATATATCTTTGTTAAGTATTTTGGAAACAAACAAAATAAACTCACTTTTATTTCAATTTTTATTGTAAAAATTATACAACTTAGAAATTAAATTGCTATATTGAACTATTTACACCAATGAATTGCTATTTACAGTGGCACACATTTTTAAATTATCGAAAGTAAATGAATGTCTAGTATCTGAAAAGAATGTTTTATACTTACAGTCAAGACTCAAAATTTGAGTGTACTGTTGTATCTAAAGTAAATATTAGAAAAACAAAACTAACTTTAATATAATAAAGGTAAGCATACAAATGAAACAGTTTTTCTGCATTACATAAATAACACGATAATAACAGTATTAAACTTTGAAAATATTATTAGAAATTAATAAATCACGCGACAAGATTGATTTTGTAATACTGCAAGTAGTATTATAAACTAATACATCTGTTGCTCCATCTACACGTTAAGTGTCGCAACAGGACGACATCTTTTGTACAGGTACTTTACGTTTATTTCCATATGAAGCTGCAAGATGGCAGTTAACCTTTTAAAATATCAATATCCTCCGCTCAGAACTAATATATTACGATATAGTGCATATGCATGTTTTATTAATGGTCAAGTGTTAATCCATAATTAGTACGCACTCCAATAATTTTCTTGTTTTAATCAAAACCCCTGTAAACAACTCACGAATATTTAAATAAACTTTTAAAGCTATAAACAATCAAACTCTTATTGTGTTCTAATTTTTTTTCTTGTTTATTTTCGACAATTTAATTATTCTTTGCACTTATGAAATAGAACGCACCTTCAAACATTTTTATCATCCTAATCAAATCTTTGAGCATGATACTCCTAATAAAACATAAAATTATTTTCGTTAGGTACCCTATTCCTGTGGGAAAATTCAGGAAATTTCCAAAACACAAAAAGCCTCAGTTTAAAAAGCATTTAAAAAGTTGTTAATTAATTCAAGAGCATCTTCGGTAAATAACACAAACATCATTGACATTCCTAGAGTCATATTTGACTCGTAAACACAGTATAGAAAAAAATTTGTTTATTTATTTTTTTGGTGAACAGGCATTTGAGTAGTGTCAGCGTTGAAATAGGAACCGCTTTGGAATGACAACCAAAATATCTTCTGCAAATAATAGTACAAGTATGTGTTCACACGCCCTACTAGGGAATTTCAAGATTTAATTGTAATAAAGGAGTTGATAAAATTAATTCAACTATTTAAAGTTTTAAAGAAAGTACCTATTTGTTGTTCTAATTCAATATTACAGTAATCTATTAATAGGGAGTTTCTGTTTAAAAATAAATAAACAAATAAAACAAATAGACGCTGCTCGAGGAATGTCCATTGCGGAATGAAAAAATAAAAAGGTACATTTGTAGTTATTTGTGGTCTAAGGTGTGTCCAACCTCAAATACTACTGATGTGCTCTTGACAATAATAGAAATTATTTACATTTTTATTAAGAATCACAATTATCTAAAGAATTTATTTACAAAGTCCTTTACTGACTAATTTTCGAGCGGAGCTTTAAACTAGTAAAAATAATTTTATGCCGAAAGAATTTTTAGTTTTTAGAAATATTGTAAATTCTCTAGACTAAATAAATTTTGTTTCCATGCTTTGAAATAACTGACCACCCAGAATAAAAGATGTTAAAACGTTTTGCTGGAATTCTCATTCGGATTGAAAAGTGCAGAAAAATAGTTTATAAGTTAATTGGTTCCCATGTACAAGAAAAGTTACTTATAATATGAAAAGTTAAGCGCAACACTGGAGATAAAACCACTTTTCAATAATAATATTAATCTGTCCAATAATGGCTATCGAATATTAATATCTAACAGTGGCGCCGAGGAAATTGATATTTTTTCATACGTCATTTGGTACAATTCAAAAATGATTATGATGGTGATGAAATTTGAATTAGAATTGAGCAAAAATCCTAGAGATTATTATTATTAATAAAAATTGGGTTTTTCATATTTGTTCAAAGTTCAATAACTTCCATACAATCTGTTATACAGGAAAAATATATTTTGTAGACATAAACACATTTCATCTATTGCAGTGTAGAGAATTCTTATATTCTATATTCAATTTTCAGTGAATTAAGAAAAAGTGTTAATATTCTTTAGTATACACAGATGCTTGAAGAACTTAACCTTATTATTTTAATATCTTTCAGATTTCCAAATAGAAATATTACTGATCTATTGCAAACTTTCATATAAGAATATTTTCTCAACTCACTCAACTGTTTCGATGATAGCTAAACAGATATTCTACAGTTTTGAGGACACTCGAATCCAATAAACAATTTGTATTAAAGGCTAGCAAAAATCTTCCTAGAGGTTAACGTATAAGTGAATGGAAAGGAGTAGTGCATACTTGCTGAGATTGCTTAATCTTTTGTAGAAAACAAATTTTTAACATTTCTTTGACTTGAATGAAACTGACTGTTACTACACCCGTTCGTGAAATGTCTGCTATAACGTGCCCAGAGTTACCTGTTCATCTAGATTCGCACCAAAGTTAGTTGGAGACTAATGTAAAGGTACTCGTAGATAGCATTCTGGCCACTTATTCAGTTTTGCCAGACGTTTTTCTTCAATGGTGCAAAAAAAGAGGTAATGATTCATATACACACGAGATCTCAAAGATCCTATCGTTTATTTTGGTCTCTACGTCCCAAGAAATGGGTTTTAAGAGTCTTGATAATGAAGAGCTAATTCATTCTTTATTTAGTGGAGTGTAAACTGTTCCACAAAAACATAAACTTAGTAGCTATGTTTAGAAAGTTCAGATTGTTACTACTCTTATCAGTTTAAGGCATTGAATCAAAGAATTATTGTTGGAGGTATCTCATCTATAAGAGATGGTCAATGGTTAGATAAATTAAATAGAATCTTTCTTCCTTTCTTTCTTTCTCGGAACTCCTTAATGCTCCAATGAGCGTCGGGTGAGGTTTTTAGTTCTCTTCCACCCATCAGAACCAATAGATCACTAACAAAACAAAACAAAAGGAAGAATGGACAAAAAAGAACGAATTAACAGATGGAAAAAAGATTAGAAAGAGTAAAAAAAGACAAAATAAGAAGCAACCTGATAATAAAATGGAATAAAAATAGATACGAACAATGAAGAAGTATTAGAGAAGCAATACATAATATTATAGAAACAAATAATTGGAGAGGCAAAATAAAAGTCCTAGAAAAGAAAGGAAGACCTAAAGGATACGAATTATAATATTGATTCAGATCAGACATTCAGAGAAAGAGAAGTCCTAAGAAGACTAAGAGAAATGGCAAGAAAGGAGAGAGTAAAAGAAGCACTAGCGAAAATAAAATATCAGAAACTAGAAATATATGAAAAAAATATGAGTATGAAGCGAGAAAAATGGAAGGCTCATGGAAGATGAAACAAGAGAAACCTCAAAGACCTAACAAAAAGCAGCAGGGAGGATACGACGGGAGCTGACAATGAAAAAGTACAACGACAAGGGATGGATAAATAATACAAGAGTACAGCACACACGAGAATAGATAAAGATACAACAGAACAATCCCAAGAAACGAAGGGGAACAAGCAACAATTACAAGGCAAAAAATAGGAAAAAAGTGTCAGATAGAGGGGATAAGAAAGTTAATACAGAAACTGTTAAAAGCAAAGAGACGGAAGCAAAGACATTGAGGATTGAAACATGAAATATAACGGTCCCTACCAGGAAAGGAATATGAAATGACCAGCAAAATCAAGAAAGTAGGACACGTAAAAATTAACTTATGTGGAAATTATTCGGGAGTACAGCAGGAACAAAGTGCAAAAGGCAAGATAGAGATAGACACCAGAGTAACCAAGTTCAGACTGATCTCTTCAACATTAATGTACCTAAACATGAAAATGGAAGAAGTATGGCATATATTACAGGTTGACGCTCCAATAAAAGGGACAGATAAAGACACAATGGAAACTTTATATACATAGGACGAGATACAAGAAGAGAACCATAACATACAGCGCGACCAACCTCATAAAAGCCCCGGAAAATATGCGAACTAATTTCAATAACAAACAACGTCGACCAATCAGGAGCGTAATTTTACTCGAGTACACTAACTGACAAAAAGTTGTTTTAAAATCTATTACATGTTATTGGTGATATTTAATTTTATTTAAATTTCCCACCGATAGATTTTTTTTATGTGAGTGTACTTGGTGAACATGTAGCTCCC
>VTPC01087531.1:0-14935 GCA_011009095.1 Ignelater luminosus | reverse complement strand
ACATTGGCGCCGACATACGATACACTTCTATGATAGAGCTATTCTGCAGTTAGGGGTATACTTCTAGGAGTAAAGGACTGAATAGCGCCCGCTAAGATATTGTTCTATTTTTAGTTTTCAGGATTCTCAACACCTAACAGGACTAACGACTTAGCTAACAAGTTAGCTTGGGGTTAAGCAAGCCGCTTCCTAGCACCAAGCCTCCACCAACATCGTTGGGGGGTAGTACAAGCTTGTAACTTGTATGGTTTAAACTTGAGCTTAAGAAAAATGAAGAGGCGGGTATAAATTAAGTCAATATCTGCAGGTTTTAAACTTTTTATTGAAAAAAAAGTAAACGAAGATAGTCCGGTGTGGATAGAGTTAACGAGATTTTAGAGATTTTAACTGTCTGATTTAAAATTGTCTGCTTTTTATCATGTTGAAACTAGTTTGATGAGTGGATAAGCTATGTAAGTGTTTCAGTGGCATGACGCCAATGATTGACAACTTGCACTTGGCCTAAACTGAATTTATTTGGCCTCATCAGCTTAACTTTTTCGAGGTTTAACCATAAACAATCTAAGCCTTCTTTTTTATTGGTGAGCTAGTTAAACAACAATCTTTCGTTTCTGTTGTCGTTTAACTTAGATCATTGTGTAAAGGATTTGTGAAAGAGGCGCAAACCCTATACAAAACAGCGTTCCACTATTGCTATCTCAGTCTGCTTAGTTCCCTGCACCTCACCATCTACAAACTATTAGTTGCATAGTGCTGCCACAACAAATTCACCACTTGACGTTTGAAATAACTGGTTTATTGTCACAAAATAACCCGTTTTCCAGATGTTTACCCACAAAAATACAATTCAAAGTAGTTGCAGCGAGGATTTTAAGAAAGTACTTTTGGCTAGGTTACCTATGAAAATATTAAATATGGTAGTTTCATTTGCGTAAATACCAAGTTTTATTGAAACAATATTAACAATTAAATTACAAAGTGCTACATTAAAAATTACAAATTTTAATTAAAAAAAAAACTGAAGCTGTACATTCTTCAGCTACAAATATTTGAGAGACTAAAATAATGTAGAGAAACAATCTTTGAAATTCAAAAAATAAATGATTTATTCTAGGTGAATGTAGAAAAAAAGTTACACGTACACTTGTATTTACAAACAATTCAAACATTAAATTAGACGTTTTCCAAATAAGAATGCTTATAGAAATTAAATAAAAAGTATATTTGTTCTTATCTTTTATTTTATTATCTAAATGTTGTACTTCTTTTAATAAAGTTACTTTTTACATCAATCTCATTAAAGAATTGTTTTTAGTCCATAATTCGTCCAAAAATAAAAAAAAAAAAGTTTATATAAATATCTGGAAGATTTTCTGACTGTAAATAATATTCGTTATTTCGTACATCAGTAAGAAATCCACATTGGAAAGCTTATGTGATGTACATTTTTAGTCAACAATTTGTTCAGATACTTAAAAATAATCATTTTTTAAATAAAAATATTGGACGAAACTTGAACTTCCAAACAGAGACATAAACATTTTACGTCCGATAATTCTTGGACGAAGTATGGGCCAAAATTGGATGTTCAATGAATGTCCACTAACGGTCGTCCAATGAACGTCCAAACACGGACGTCCTATGGATGTCCAATTTACGTCCATGGACGTCGGGACGAAATTTGGATGACAAATGGACGTCCGCTGGACTCCGGTGCTATATGGGTAAATAATCGTTGTTTATACCGTATAGTTATTTTTGTATTAAGTGCGCGAAATCAGTGTTTTTTTGTAGCGCATGAGAATGGCAAAAACATCATTCAAATGCGCCAAAAAATCCTGAGACTGGTTAAATTCCAGCTTTTTCTTTAATAGGATCTTATCGAACACTACAACGCACATTTTTTCTTTTTCAGTCATTGATTTTACCTTCAGATGTAATTTTTTTACTAAACTAATATTTAGTCCAGTTTTTAAGTTACACAATTTCAACAAAGTTTGAATGGTTTTAATGGCGGGCAATTTAAATTTGAGGTTATGTAACATAAACTTAGTATATGCACCTGGTGATTTGTAATGCAATGAAAGAGTTAGTTGCTTTTCGGCTTTTGGCCGTTTTTCTCTTTTTTTGTGGAACAGTTGCATATTGATAAATGTTTTAACTTCAGGGCTTTCATACTTATTCATCACGGCGCTGATGGAAAAGGAGCTAGGTTTTTTTTTAATCTGTACGTCTGAGATTGCTTGGCTTTCAACACTTTTTGAAGTCTTTCAACTTTAGTAGAAATGACTCTACATTGTCTTTTTAGCTTCACTTTCGTAGGTGTTTCCATGTCCAAGACTCGTTCACTAACTGCAGAACTTGGACTGAGTGTGCTATAAACCCTGGATGTTCTAGGCAAATTACTCTTGCATAGTATTTCCAAGTTTTCTTCACTGGAAACAGATGCCAAGCGCTTTCTCCCATAAGTTTTGAAGTTTTCCAAACTGCTTGATGTTCCTGTGTTAACTTCTTTTTCTGGAGCAGCATGTGCCCAAACTTCCCATCCTGTCTCTATAAATATAAAATGTAGGGGTCTAGATAAAGATCCATGGTAATCTACTATGTAATGCAACGGGTGCTATCAGTAATTTTTGTCGTTCAGTTTTTGGGACAAAATATGTCTGGCCCAGTGGCGTAATAACTGATTAAGAGCCCCCTTCCCACCAAGAGTGTAAATAGGGCCCTTATTGTAAACATATAAACAAAAAATAGAAATTTGCATTATTTTATATAAAAGGCTATTTCTATTGTCGTTAATCATCTCTATTCGTGCCTGAACACTGGCTTTAGAGGCGGTTTGACCTCTCTTCAGCCCGTGGAATGAAATGGATGGATGCTGTTCATAATGCTCGTCGCTTTGGATTAATGGTGATTCGGTTGTAGAGTCTTCGTCGTTGGAGGCAAGGTAGTGAAGTCGGCTTGAGACGCTAGATTTCGTTTTGTCGTTGGCATCGCGGCGTTCTTGATTTATCGGATTACTTGATGTCAGAGTTAATAATTGTCGAATTCGTATTTGACGAATTTCTGTTTTGATGTAGACGACGGCGACGGGTGAAGATGTCGTAGGTGGTGCAGCGTTAACGGGATTGGAATTGGTGTTAGTTATGGATTGATGGGACGTTGGTAGATAAATAGTTGATTGATTGTGGTAGGTATGGTTAATGATGAATGATTAGTGGATTTGATTTGATTGGTTTGATATGATAATTGGAATGAGGGTAGATGTGGCAAACGGTTCTTTTCAGAAACACAACACCCCACGGTACGCGCTGGATTTGGGAAGGAATGGGATGGGAGAGGAAGGGGAGCACCAATGCGGTAACGGACGGAAGCAGAATTGTAGCGGAGCCTCTGGCGCGGATATCAACCGTAGAGTCCTGGATTAATGATGGCGACCTGCCCCCAGTGCAGGTCGTTTCGATGAGGCTGAGAAATGGACTGGAACCCTTCCGGCTCTACGCCCCGAGCGTAACGCAAGAAGTCGGCAGGTGGAGTTGGAAACTACCACCTGGCCTCCAACCGGATGTTGAATTTCCTTGAAGTGCTGCTTACTTTTCTGCTTCAGTGCATTACCGCACCGACTGGATCCGAGTCGATCGTTTCGCGTGGCGCTCGAAGCCGGACTCATTTTTTTTCTATATACAATTACTTCTGCAAATGATTGTACTTTGTTCGGGCTCTAAAATTTATCTAATTTTTAAATCTATTTACATTTAAGCGTGTAAAAAACTAACCATTTAAATTTGCAGATGATAGCTGTTTTATAAAAACGTCAAGTTTTAGTAACTTTTTAATTTTCTCTTGTGTATCTTCCCATAAGTTTCGTTTTTGGTCACCGCTTAAATACACTCGTTTTAGGCATTATTTAAAAAAATTAAAAAATGGAAGCAAGTAGTAGTTTAATAACTACACAATCTTTCTCATAAGAAATGAAGAACAAAACGAATGTTAATACAAATCTCCCTATTCGATACTAATTAACAATGGGCAGTCTAAACTTTTCCTTTGAGAACCTGACCATTCTGAGTTTATAGATTTCTAGAAAAGACAATTAGGGCTTTTCAGAAGTGCATTATTGTATTACAGTTTAAAAGTTTCTTTTGTATCTAAAATTCTTTCATATCCCATGATTCACAACCTATGTACTTACTTAACCGAAAAATAATTAAGACATTCTTCTGATTGGAATTTAAACACGTGCAAACCATACCCTGGTTATTTATTAATACATACGTACTTGGAAAAATACAGTTTTGAGAGTTAGTGGTGCTATTTCATAAAGTGACGATAAAACGATAAAGAACGACCAGTTAATTGCATAGTTGAAAAAAAATAATGGAAACAACGAGATTCATCTTGTGGATACTCTTTTCTTTAGGCCCCCGCACTGGGGATAGTTGTTACGCCACTGGTCTGGCCGACAAAAATTATCGAAAAAATTCTATTAAGACTTTTATTAGGCAAGATAATCCATCGAAAAGGCAAGTTCCTTTAATGTTCACTGCATCATAAATACTTAGTTTATAATGTTTTCAGTCCAGAAAGCTATGCTTTATTGTACTAGTAATATAAATATAAAGTAAATTGGACTCTACTGTCAATGTCAGACAATATATTGTCACAGATATAAATATAACATTAATAACTATAGCAACAACCAAAGAACGCTTTGATACTGTATACTTTCATTTTTAGAAATCAAAAAGCATACATTAATGAACAGCAAATACAGAGTATACAACTAATAGCAGCCGACGGTAAGGTTTACGACGTGAGCACGGCGACAGCAAGTAACCGACTGAAAAATCTCGGAACCAATTGCCTTAGAACGCCCCCTTGTTGTCGGAACCAGCATTAGCTACGAATATCTCCATTTACTTGCGCCTCTTTCACAAATCCCTTACTCAATGCTTAGATGTTATTGCGGTCTAATATCTACCTAGATAACTGTCCAAAATAGATGTTTCAAAACTTGCAGGAGGTTCTACAACAGAAAATTAAAGAAATACGTTTATCGCGTATATGTATATTTCTACAGTTTGCCTAATTCATTTCGCTACATGTACGTAGGCAACACATTAGGCAAATCTCATATACCACTTTTGTTTGTTAAATTTCTTTAAATAAATAAAGATCGAAGTCATGCGAGACGAGATGTTAAAAATTGGAAACTACATTCTGCAATCACGATATGCAAAGTGTGTTGCCTACCTACTTGTAGAGATTTAAATTGGGCACACTGTATAAATCTTTCTTTAATATTATTTTATTTACTGAAAGGAAATAAAACGTTTATAGAGATTTAAAGATAACTAAAATTAAAATCTAGTTGATCGTTTTAAGTAATAGCTTTAGTCAAAACTCTAAATTCTGTACATCGAAACGCGGCAGGAGAATAAATTTAAGTTTATAAATGTAATTGTGTTTTAATTATTTTAATTTTATTTTCCAAGTAGTTTCTCCTACACTACTACTGATGACAGAGAAACCTAAGTGCAGTTTTGTGTAACATAACACGAGAATAATAAATGAATGTGTATAATCTACTAGAAAATCAAATTGTCACGGAACCTAGCTTTATATTCAGTTATGTATGGAAACTTTCCAACTGCAGTTATTAATTATTAACAAATTTGTTTACACCACCAGAATCCCTAATCAGTTTAAATTATACTACACAGATAATGCGTGTGTAGTTTTAGAGAATGACGCTTTAACAACATGAATAAAATCATAAGAATTTAACCAAACACATAGAGAACTTTTAGCAAGGGACGTTATGTTGAAAAAAAGTAGATCTGAAAG
Organism: Ignelater luminosus; assembly: GCA_011009095.1. NCBI lineage: Eukaryota > Metazoa > Arthropoda > Insecta > Coleoptera > Elateridae > Ignelater > Ignelater luminosus. The sequence continues at coordinate 9,088 of VTPC01087531.1, read as the reverse complement.
ATTCATAACCCTGGCGTAGGGGTATTTAGGCTTGATGAACCATATATCCCCTAAATCCTATTCAACGTGAAAAATTTATTAGCTAATGTGAGTGTGAGTGGGCCATTTGCATTTTTTATTGCAGTGTTTTAGGTTTCAAATAAAGGTAGCACAAATGGTGGGGTGACACAGTTTTATTATCTCGTTAATGTAGTGTTTCGAAAATAGAATTTAACGAACTTGCTATATCTCGTTTTAGCTAAATTTATTGACTATATGCGATAGCTAATTAAACTTAATACGTCTCGGTGAAAATGGAATCGCGTAATTCACTATTCATTCGGATATGAAATAAACATGAGACTAAAACGTGTAACTATCCAACAACAACGGTAACGACAGCGACATAACAAAATTTATTGTTGATACGGTGCAGATCTGTGAAATAGGGTTAATAAATTTCATTATTATTATTATTATTAAAAAAAGTGTAATTAATCACGCCAGATTTATAATTTAATCGCGTCGAACATATTTATTCAGTTGCTAACTGCCATAGTTTATCGATATTATTATTAAAATTTATTGTTTGTATAATTGCAAATTTAAATGGGGAATTAAAACCCGGAGTAATAGGAAGACTTTGGTCAAAATTATAAGCTAACTGGCGTGGATGACGAATAGGTTGTTATAAATGGCACCGCAAACATTGCATTGATATCTAATTGAAACGTCAAGTGCACAAGTTCTGTCGGTGGAAAGCAGCTAACAGAGCAGGGTTACCGCATATTTTATAACTCACATTTGACGGGTAGAATAGAAATGCATCCAATCGAATCGTATATGATGAAATTGGTGCATTTTATATGAATTATGCACCCTACGCGGGCGAACAATAATGGTTTTCTCTCCAAGTTCATGTTATGAACTTTAAGAAATCTAATTCGAATATTCGTGTTACGTGTGCAGATTCCGAAGTGTTGCGATATCTTAGAAAAATGCGAAAATAATGTTTCGCGGATCTTAAGAGAAATTTATTTAAAATAACGAAGCCATTACTTTAACAGGAGGAAGAAAAGCATCAACGAAATACAGATTGATGGAGGAAAATACATTTAGTAGAGCTGTTTATGAAAATAAATTACGTTCCTGGAGGCCAATTCCTTATTGTTATTGACCAAACAACTTCTAGAAAAGTGGCAAAGTGCCTTCCTAATTTGGAATAATTTCGTTACGGCATTCTCTAATATATCTTCATACTCTTTATGTAACTGAGCGTTTCCGCAGCAGTTTATAGGACACTAGCAGCTACGTTTTTATGAACGTAATATACATGTACTACATAATACATACTGTACCATTATAATGCGTTTGATGTAGTATCAGAGTAAATATGAAAACAAACATGTGTAGGTTTAGAGAAATATACAGAGCAGTTACTTTTATATTTTCTAGTAAAGTTGCAAATGCAGCGGTTGGCTTTAAAAATGCAAATTTAAATTCAAATAATAGGGACAACAAGAAAATTTAAAAATAAACTACTTTACTGTTTAAACCTAAACATTTTTCAATTATTCCTTTATTCACTTATGTCCTGTAAATCTTTCCGGAGCATAGGGCCTCCACGTCTTCCCCACGGCGCTCAGTTCCTCTCAATGGTTTTCCTCCATGTCTTCTTTGGTCTCACCACTTTCCTTTTACCCTGTGGGTTTGACTTCAGCGTAGCTATTTCAACTGCCTGATCTGGTTTTTCTTGCACTATCCCTTTTGCCTCTGAATTGGTTCTCATGATTCTCCTTAAACATCGATTAACAAAGACCTGAAGCTGCTTTTTAATCGCCATATTCATTTTCCATTTTTCAAATTCATAAAAAAACAGATTTAATTAAAAATTCTTAGTTGTATCTTCTTTTGAGAGATTTCTATTTTTCCATAACTCGTACAGCTGCACAAAAGCGCTGTTTGCTTTACGAATCCAGGCCTTTACGTCCTCTTCTGTTCCACCCGTCGCCGAAACCATTCTCCCAAGGTCGGTGAAGTCTTTTATCTGCTCTATTTCCCCACCTGAGATTTTGTGCATTGATACTCATCTGTTTTATCTTTTACAGTTGATATTCAGTTGATAAAGGCCTCACACTTTTGATTTCATATTTCTGAAACGTTGATTCAGTAGACAGTTGTCATCTGGGAAGTCTAGGTCTTCTAATCTTTCTCTTAATCCCTACTGAATCCCTTTCTTTCTGTTTCATAACGCTGTTCTCATCATTCTGTCTACGACAAGAATGAAAAAAGTAGGTGACAGTATGCAACCTCGTTTAACTCCAGTGATTACGTTTATGGGTTTAGATTTCTTTCTGTTGTGTCGGATTTTGCATCGATAGTCATCATAGAAACTTTTAACTATGTTTATAATCTTTTGTGAAATCCCATATTTTTGCAGAGTGTCCTAAATATAACTGTGCCTAACAAAATCAAAACCCTTCTCATAGTCGATAAAGGTAGTGTACAAAGAACTGCCTTATTCCAGACTCTGTTCACTTATTATTCTTAGTGTGTTAACAAGATTTATGCAGCTTCGATTCTGCCTAACGCCAGTTTATTCCTTGTCCAATTTCTGCTCTACTAATATAAGAAACGTGACCATCTTTCAGCGCTACGCGTCCATGTAGAACCGTCAGATGAAGAAAACAAAGACCTGTTCTACATTTTACTGCATCAGTACCTGCAGAAAGTAAAGAGCATTGTCATGAGAGACTTAAATGTGAAAGTAGGAAAGCAGAACAATGGCATTGAACAGATCATAGGCAAACATTTGTTGAGTGACGTCAATAAAAACGTTGAGTTCTTTATTGATTGTTTGCGAAGTATAATCTACTAATTGGAGGAACGTTGTTCTTACACAACGACTGTAATAAGGTCACCTAAAAGTCACCAGATCACACAACCCAGAACCAAATTGATCACTTTGCAGTTTGTGAATGCTTGCGCGGAACACTAAATGACTTTAAGAAATAAAAGGGGAGCAGATGCCAGCAGTGATAACCATCTCATCAAAAGAGAGATCAAAAATGAATATTACAGCTCCAAACACAAACTTTGAGCAGAAAAACAAGCAGTATGACATGGACAACCTCAAGATCCCAGAGAACCGGAAAGAATTTGAAACTGAACTAAGAAATCGCTTCAAACTTCTAGGAGCCACCCCGGATTCTTTGGAGGACAACTAGAAGGAAATAGAAAATCAGTGAGAGCATTCTTGGCTTTAAAAGTCGTAGAAACAAAAGTTGGATTTCAGACAGGACTTTGGAACCCATTGGGCAAAGAAAACAGATGAAAAGCAGAATCAATAGCAGCAGAACCGGACAGACAACTGCGAAGGCCCAAGCAGCATACTCAGTAAAAAACAAAAAAAAAATAAATAAAAGGAAAAGAAAATGCAAAAGAGACTGGGTGGACGAACTCGCAAAGAAGGAGGAAGGAGCCGTTGCCAGGGGAGATATGAAGGAATTGTATCAGATTACAAAGTAGTTAGCGAAAAAGACATTTAGTGCTAGTAGACCAGAGAGAGAGACAGTAACTGTAAGCTACTGACGTTAAAGCAAGACCAGTTGCGCAGATGGAAAGAACACTTTGCTGGATTCTTCTGTAAAGATGCTGGTGGAGCCCTCAACATTAAACAAACCACAAGCAGCACTAAAGCGAACAAAAAATGGAAAGACCTCGGACGCAGATAACATTTACTCTGACATCCTAAAGTAGGAAAGTCAGTCTCCGCAGAAATGCTACTACCTCTATTTCAGAAGGTCTGGGAGGAGGAAAAAATACCGGAAGAGTGAAAAGAACAGATGGTGATTGAATTACCTAAGAAAAGTGATCTTATAAATTGTAATAACTGGAGGAGCATCACTTTTTTATCATCCCTCTCAAAGTTGTTTTGTTGTTATAAGTATTACAATGCGCTATTCTTTCTTAAAGAAAATTTTTTAATCTGTTAGAACAATGACACTAAGGAATAACTATGAATTGCCCTGAAAAGATGGGCATTAAGTGTGAATAGCTCAGTATTCTGCTACAATTTAACATTATATAATAAAAGTATAGGAACAGATATAATTAAACTCAGTTTCTTTTAGTATTAAATAAAGTACCTTCTAGCAAGACGACTCTAATGATTCACAAAATAAAAAACTTATAAGTTCAAAATTAAATTCACAAAAGCCACACTGCTGGAATAAACCAATAAGTAGGTACGAATTAGCGCTTCTTCATAACGAACCGACAAGTGCATAAATTCAACTGACTCTAAACGTCCGTTTGTTGAAAGGTTACGACTCAAGAAGTTCAGCCCGTTTTACCAGGTGTATACCTATGAACTGAGACTTTCAGCTATTAGACCACAGATGTGGCTAGGAGTATTTTTAAACTGTCCCAAATGTCTTATTTTTTTCGTCTGTCATCTGTCAACAATATTCAATTCATTGTTTGTGATGTTTCATACAACAACGCATTTTTTTCGCTCTTAAAAATGTCGAATTTCGTGCCTTCAAACTATGATTTGCGGACATCGTTGATTTTCTGTTATCAATTGAAGAAAAACGCTTCTCAAGCTCATCAAATGCTTATAGAAGCTTACGGTGGACATGCTCTAAGCAGAGCACAGTGCTTCAGGTGGTTTGAAAAATTCCGAAGTGGTGATTTTAGCGTGGAGAACGAGGAACGTGGCCGGCCACCGAAAAAGTTTGAGGACACCGAATTGCAAGCATTGTTGAATGAAGATGATGGTCAAACGCAAGAAATGATGGCAGAGCAGTTGGGAGTGACCCAAAAAACCATTTGCAAACGTTTGAAAGACATGGGCATGATTTTAAAGGTCGGAAGATGGGTGCCGCATGAACTGACTGAAAGGCAGCAAGAGAACCGAAAAACCACTTGTGAAATGCTGCTCTCCCGGTTCAAAAGGAAGTCTTTTTTGCATCGAATCGTTACGGGTGATGCAAAATGGGTGTATTTCTCCAATCCCAAGCGTAAACGATCGTATGGTCCGCCCGGCTACAAGCCAAAATCAACGGCCAAACCAAATCGCTTTGGCCGCAAGGCAATGCTGTGTGTTTTCTGGCATCAGCATGATATGATTTGGTACGAGCTATTAAAACCAGGTGAAGCAGTTGACGGTGCACGCTACCAACGACAATTGGCCGATTTGAACAGCGCTATACACCGAAAACGCCCAGAATATGCCGATCGGCGTCACAAAGTAATTTTTCTTGATGACAATGCACCACCACATCGAACAAGAGCGACCCGGGAATTGGTGAAGACGTACGATTGGGAACCGCTGGTGCATGCGGCTTACTCACCAGACTTGGCGCCTTTCGATTATCATTTGTTTGCATCGATGGGCCACGCACTTTCCGAGCAGCGCTTCAATTCTCACGAAGAAGCCAAAAAATGGCTCGATGATTGGTTTGCGGCCAAAGACGGCCGATTTTTTTGGCGCGGCATTCACAAATTGCCTGAGAGATGGGTAAAATGTGTCGCTAGCGATGGCTATTATTTTGAAGATTAAATTTGTAACCATTTTTTGTTAATAAACGTTTAAAATTGAAAAAAAAGTCTTATTTCATAGGTATACAGCTAAGTATACTTTAGCAAAATCCATTTTGGTTCAAAATCGGGTTTTTATTTTCAACATTCAATCATCAGTGGTCGTGTCTCATCATCTTAAACGTTGCTTTAAAGTTTTCTGTATAATACAAAAAGAAATAATTTCAAAACTAAAACTCAGTATTGCTAGCAGCTAAGTGCCAGTTTAGAATATGTTTGTAACAATCCAGGGTATTTTTAAAGCGATAGCCTACAGCCACAAGAGTAGGCAGGTCAATTTCTAACAGGACTAGCTAGGTGATGTGCAGCCTTCGGGAAAAACCAAGTGTTTTATTTTAGGGAAAAAACTGCCTTTTAGACAAAAGTTTATGCTATCGTATCGGTTGCACATACTACGTACGAAGCAAGAACGACGCGACGGGACAGAGCAAAAGATTTACATTCGTTTTAACAATCAGACGACGCTAGAAACGGTTTGTTAAACCACAAAAAAGTCTTTTGCTTAGGAGTGTGCAGGGGCTTTGAAAAGGTTTGCTACAATAAAGAAGATTAAGTCCGCCTAAATTCTTGGGCATAGAGGAATCCACGAAAATGAGGAGATCAACTCACCGGACAGGTGTTAGTAAAAAAAGGCGTTTGCTTTGTTGACTACTACAACGACTGCAGCCACAACAAACGTTAATCGTTTTTTTTCAAAGTTATCGCGTCAGTCCTGAACTCACAAAACTCAAATAAAAAAAAGTGGCCGTTGCCAAGCGAAAAACCAAGTTAAACTTGGTAAAGTTGAACTAGCTATTGAGCAAGAACCGGAAGATCCTTGGCGTTTTAATTAGACATCTGTCTCTTATATAACATGCCCTAGTTATGGTAAAGGCGATAAAACGTCTGTCCCTTTCCTGAGAAAATGAATGTGAGGTATATGAGAGGTTGCGATCTAAGTCTTTTTAGGCTTAGTAAGGAAAGAGTTGAGTACTCTTTCTTAGACCAATATCCTTACTTGTCACGTAAGTTTGGATGCGGAACAAAAGATGATGCTGTAGGCAGTTATGGCGGTAGTCGATGTAGTACTGAGAGGTTAGAAAGCCGTAGTACAGCCATAAAGAATGTCTATTGCATTTTTTTTATTTTACCAATCTCTTACGCATGATTCTATTGTTCATAATAATTCTATTCCTTCTTTTAATTTGTATATTCTAATATGATTTCACGCATCACTAACACTAATAGATATCTCATTAGATGTGACAGTTATTATATCTAGATAATCTTGAGCTTGAAGTCGTTTTTATATTTTGGATTAAGGCATTTAGGGATAAACTGTAAATTTCTAAAAGCCGATTATTATCTGTTGTAAAAATGTTTCAGTTATAATCTTACTTATCAGCTGTTTGTGGAAATTATCTCTGTCCTTTCAAGACTTTTCTTAGGTAAGATTTTTCTAATACCTACATAATTATCTCCATATGCAGCTTTTAAAAGAATTTTTATTTGAGACTTTTCATGAAATTAAACCAAGGTTTTTGATGGAAGAATCAAAAATGGCTTTTAGAGATTTTCTTTGTAGATTTAATCCTTTAAGATAGTTGTAGAAATAATTATGGGAGCTGTTGATTTTAAGTGGTTTGGTAGTTTTACATTTAGTCTAAAGACTCTTCCATTTTGGGTGTTTAAGAGGAGTCTATGCTACTAGATTAAATCTGGAATTAGTCTATCACTTAAGGGAAATTGTAGAGAATACTACTCCCAGCAGGCAGTTTTGCCTGCCCCATTATTAACCCCTTCGTGTCTTTACTAGATAGAGACGATTTTCTAACAAGTATTGCAATATTAGACAGGTAGAAGCTGTTTCCTTCCAACAGTTTTTGTGTTGTGCTAATTTAGGTTCAGTTGTGTGGATGTCCTGTAGTGTAAGGTGGAACCGAGACTATCAGGACTGTGCAAAGACAATTTTAGTGAAACTTTGCTTAGCAAATTATACCTTTTGGGTGTCTTCATTTTGGGGCTCTGGAGGGAGGCCTTAAGACTCTCTCTCCTCTGATGATGCCAATGTTAGTTCTCCGCAGGAGGCTGGAGGCCATTTTAAGTCTCCCCATGGGACTTCATCAGCCTGAGGATGGCATATATTATTAGATAACAAGGCAGAGAACGTTCATTGTTTGAGTGCATCGGCACGCAACCAGCCATTAGAGTCGAATAGATGTTGACCTGGTGATTTCTAGTTAGTAGTGTCACGAGGAGGGCCGTTGGCAGCATGGAATAGTGGCGGCGCGGCATTTGGTACTATCGCTGATGTTGGTGCGAAGGTGAGGTGGACAGCGTTTGTTGTATGTACCCGATGTGTAAGCGGGCCTGGTAGGCGTAGCTTGTAATAAATATTGTTGGACGGTGAAAAGGGCTTCTAAGGGCGCCGGCATTGGGCGGAGACTTCTTCAGTTGGATGATTGGTCGGCGCTGAATGTGGTAGTGCCGCTTCGAGATGTTGGGGCGGCCTGTGAGTAGCGTCGGAGCGAGTAGTTGTATTAGGGGGTCACTGACCACAATGTAACTTGAGTTGAAGTTGTAAATTGGTGCCCCCATGCCGTGCGATGATATTGAACTAAAGTAGTGAAGCAGTGGCGTGAAGAAGGCCGATGTTGGGCCCGCGACAGGGGCGATGAATATTGGTAAATATCTATCGGCTGTCGCGGGTGATGTTGTGGTGATTCCGGTTGTCGGACTTGTTGAAGATGTGGACAACGTTCGTAGAAGGAGGAGAACTTGCACTCGCGGAATTGGTGGTAAACGACATACAAATAGTTTTCAGGGACACACCTCTACTCGCGCGGTGTAGGAGGTGAGCTCGGTAGCAACCGTTAGGAGTAAACGGAGACAGTGGTAAGAGGACTTCGGGGCCGTAAACCTACTTACGCCGCGGCTCGGGACGCGTTTGGATTACGGACACCCAGGAGAGCACGGAAAATCATACACCTGCGCCAATAGTCGCGCCTGTCCACCTAGGCAACGACGTACGCGGGTGGAAAGGGACACCGGCTTCGGGGCCTGCGCCCACCCACGATACGCAGGGTAGCCTGGTTGGAAAGTCGGCGCTACTACTGGACCTTTGCCCCCTGGAACGAAGGTTGCCAGTTGCAGCTACAACAGGACGCACCATCCGGGGACTGCCGGAGGGCCAGGTGCGCCTGGTGCGGGCATACACATTGGGTAGAAAATGGGAGAGATCACTGCCGACGTCTGCACCGAATGAACACTACGCGGAACTGTTTCCCCTCTTAGGAGAGGAGAGAAAGTTAATTATTTTTTAACTGTTTGTTATTTTCACGCTATTATATTCAATTGTGTGATTAATTTATTCGAAAATGGAGATCAATTGTCTTTTATCAGATGAATTAAATTACGAGTTAATGATAAGAGCCAGTGAAGTGAATATGCATGATTTTTGGGCGATATTTAGAGTTAAACAATGTTTGCGTCGGTCAGAACTCGGACGGGTGACCTTGACGGGCTA
>VTPC01087530.1:35243-46721 GCA_011009095.1 Ignelater luminosus | reverse complement strand
ATCCTTGCTGGACCCAGCTTGTACGGTAGAATCCCTGGGTTCCGGTTGAGGTTGGTTATTGTTACCTCTTGAAGGGTTGCCAGGTGGCATCTGCAACAATTTCGGCTGGTTAGCCGGTGGACGTTTCAGATTTTGTTTATGATAGGTTCTACGCGAAGCTTTTACCTTGAGTTTTTTGTTTTTTAATACCTTTTCTTTCGCGAATTTTGGCAGCAACTTATTTCTAGTGTTAGTGGTGATTTTTCTATATACATCGGTATCGGGGTTATAGGTCAATGGATCTTTGCGACTCTTGTTATGATTTTCAATAACAGATTCCTTTTGGTTAACTAACTGTTCGTTTAACCTTTTATAGATTTCTTTAGTTGCGTCGCGATGTTCCTGGATATAATTATTTAACAATTTTTCCTTAATGTTTATGTTAAATGGATCTGTTGAGTTTAAATGGCCCTTAATGATGTCAATGGGTTTTTGCTTAGTCATTGAGTGAATCGAATTATTGTACCCTAAAATTGCATAAGGCATTTGGTTCAATATATCTATTTTACCTTTATCCTTAAACATTAGTACACGTAGATGTTCGATGAGAGTGGAGTGAAATCTCTCGATTGCACCATTGGATTGGGGGTTATTGACCGTTATAAAATGAGTATTTACCTGATGAGTTTGAAAGAATTCTTGGACTACTAAATTTTTTAGTTCCGAACCATTGTCCATGATTACTAAATTTGGCAGACCATGATGGGTCATGAAAATTACGAATGCTCTGACAACTTCGATACCTGATGCGCCTGTTAGAGGATATGCCTGCGCGTATTTAGAAAATGTATCGATTATAGTCAAAAACTTTTGGCCTTGTGCTTGAAAAGTATAAACGTGAACAATCTCAAAAGGTTTCGATGGTGTAGGCGTGATCATTAATTTTTGTTTGGGTGGATTTCTATCATACTTGTTGGTTTGACACATGCGCAAAAATTTATGTAGTGAATAGTGCCTATTCTAAGTTTTGGCCAATAATAGGATCTTCGTATTCTCGCTTCTGTTTCTAAAATGCCTCTATGATTACAATTACCTTCATGATAATTTCTTATGATTTCTTGCTGTCGTTCTGTTTCGGTGACGTCTTCTAATAATGTGTTACACTTTACCAATTTAAAAGCCGAATTTCTAAAGGTTTTCCGAACAATTTCGCATATTTGCGGAACGTTTTTAAAAAGAATAGCATGAGTGAAATCTGGATCTAGGTGATTTTTAAACAAGTTAATGATGTCATTTTCTAAGTCATTGATTGAAATTTGAACAAGTAATCGTCTTTTGGTAGGAAATATTTGTTGAATTTTAGGTTTAGTTGGCGAATGTAAAACAAAACGATTATTACTTGATGGTCGTATGTATTAAGTGCTCTTTCGGATGATGGAATTTGTTGAACTGGTTCTTCGTGGCTTCAATGGATGGTAGCACCTTCGTCAGGATCACCTTCGTCTGCGGTAAGTGTTTCCTCAGGTGAGTGTCTGGGATTCTGCTCGATTTCTGGTTCGCTACCGGTAAGAGTTTCCTCGGATGATCTTCTCGCAAGATTATCAGTTTCTGCGTTTATTTCTGTAACATCCTGCAATGCAGAGGGTTCAGTTATGTTGACAGCTGTTGACATATTGTCATCATCCACAGAATTTCTTAGTTTCAGTTGTTGGTTAAACTCATCCATATATCTGAAAAACTCTTTGGTGTGTATCTCTATACGACATAGAGCGTCCGCGTTAGTGTTGGCTTTTCCTTTTTTATTCGTATTCGAATTCCTCAAGCTTCAATCGCCATCTCACTAGCCTGGAGTTCGGCTCTTTTAACGACATCAGCCATTGCAGGGGCTTATGATCAGTACTCATGGTGCCCGTTTTCTACGTTGAAGGGCGTCTTTGGAGTATCCTCCGGATTCATTTCAATTTGATGGAACCCGCTGGCCAAATCTAGTGTGGTGAAATAATTGCATCTTCCCAATTTGTCTAGCACATCAGTAATATTGGGCAAGGGGTATCTATCGTCTATCGTCATCTGGTTGACCTTGCGATAGTCTACCACAATGCGCCATTTCCTCTTCCCAGAGGCATCTGCCTTTTTTGGGACAACCCAAATTGGTGATGACCAGGGCGAGTTACTCGGCCGGATGATTCCTTGCTCCAACGTGGATTTTATCTGTCGTTCCACTTCTGGTTTATGTATAAATGGATATCTATATGACTTAGTATACACGGGAATTTCGTTTGTTGTTTTTATGCAATGTTTTACCTGATTCGTAAATGTTAACGTTTGATTTTCTCTATGGAAAATGTCAGAATATTTTTTGCACAATTTAAGTATTTGTTCCTTTTCTTCGGAGTTCATATGGGATGTTCTAATCAAGTCTCCGGTATCAGAGTCTTGTTCGCTGTTAGATGTTACATCAATTTGGTAAAGTTCGTGATTATTTTCGACAAAAGGAATTACCTTAATTGAATCTGTTAAAAATAGATTGATTTCATCGTCAGTTTCGTTTAGAATTTCTACTAAAGCCAAACCTTTTCTAGCCACGGATAAGGTTTCTGAAATTTTGAAATTTTGAATAATTTGTTGCGGAATTATAACATCACCATTCCTCTGGTTTACAGGAATTTCAGTTACAATTCGACCATGTGGACCAATTCTTAAATTGGTCGAAATTGGGATATTTGTGTTACAGGACGATTGAGTATTTGCGAAGCACCTGGATAATAGTGATTTTGTGGAAATTGGTGGATGGTTTTATGTACTTGTGAGGGCTTCTTGTTTTCAATTTGATTCGATGTTTGATAATATTTTATATTATCTTCCTGGTTAATGTACTGCATAGAGTTCTAGATCTCATTGCCCTAATTATGGGCCCTAAAGGTTCCCTTAAACCCACTAAAAATGTTTTTAATGCCTGCTTTGTAAAGGAATCTCTCTTACTAGTTTTTTCTGGTTCTTCAGAATGTAAATCAACGTAATTACAAATGGTGTTTAATAAATGCATAACTTTTTCGTGAAACTGGTTAGGTGTTTCACCTGGTTTTTGTCTCAAATTTACTAGATCCTGATTTAAACAATTTTCGTCACGTTGATCGCCAAAGCTTTGCAATAACGTTTCTTTAATCTTTTTTCAACTGTCACAACCATAAATAGCTATTACTTCTTCAGCCCTACCTTCAAGTTTGTTTAAAATACCGTTTAATAAAAGAACATTTTGGAAACTGCCTAAATTTTTATCATCATAGTAGTGATTTAAAATCGATTCGACTGCATTAATAAATCGGTGTAATTTATTTACATTTCCATCAAAATTTGGAATAATAGACAAATTTTTAATATCTAAAACAGGTGGGGAAGGTTGGATGGATACATTAGATGGTGTTGCCGTTTCTAAATTTGTATTAATTCTTAATTTGTTAAAATTCGTGATTAAAAATTGCTCTAAGTCCTGATTGGTTTCACTGAAGGAATCAATAGGAATTTTAGAGGAGTCTGTCATGAACGAAAAAATTTACTTACAGTAATAACACCGCTACGCCCACTCGCATAACCGGATCTTCCTGGTACTTCCGCAATGGAGTCGTTGGAGTGCCGCCTCTTTGCTGGTGGTCGCACTACTTTTTTTTTCACTTGAGTTTATTATGTAGGTTTCGGTTTTCGTTTAAGAGTTAACACTCACAGGAACTTTTCACAATGAATTTTCCCACGAAAACGTCCTGCCGAACTGCGCCAATTATAAGTTTCAAATGAGATTGGTGGTTTTTAAAAAACAAATTTTCCAAAAACCCCGAATTAAAAATATTCTCTCTTACATTATTCGAACTTTCTTAGTCGGTGTCTTTCGATTTTTAGTTCCTTTTGAATGTGAATTAACATCGTTTCGATTGTGATTCTTCTGTTTTACTTGTTTTGATAATGTGATTACGCTTAGGGGAATTACCGTCAAGTGAGAAAATTCAAGAAAGATCGAATTGTTGGCTTCGTTTTGAGAAGTGGCAGACCATCTTAATCAAACCACCGTTATGCGATATTATTAAGCACGGAGTAGAGAAGACCAAGAACGATGCAGAAATGGAACCGGATGTCAAAGAATGAAAAATCTGCCAACTTTGGATAATGGCGCTAAAGGGCGTCTTGTAATACTCCGAACGGTTTACCGTTGTAACAGGTTTTTCAGCTTGATGTAATATCGGCCACATCTTGTGTTACCCTTAACACCTCAGCATCGGAAGCACCGTTTGGAGTGGTATAATCTAAGACTGAATTGGTACCTTGAGTGATATTCAGCAATGAATTTCCTTTCTCGCCATCCTTAATTCGTTGTCTAGAGGCCTGTGCACTGTAGGGGTTATGGTATGGGCATCTATTGCTTCTAGCAATAGGTCCTTTTTGGTATTCATCCGAGACACACTAATAACCCAGAGGTACATTTAGAAAGTAATAAATCCCCATGTCCTTCCCCTTTAGCAACGGCTGGAAAACCCGCCCTTTCAGCAGGATAATGTCCGTTTACATCACAAAATGGTTTCTTTAAACTGTTTTCAAAACGCCCATGCTAATCTTACGACACAGCCACCGAAATCTCTTGATTTGTCGTCAGTCGAGCATGTGTAAGACATGATGGACCTAGCTAACGATCCACAGACGCTGGAAGCTCTTCGGTACAAATTGCAAGTTGTTTGGTACACAACACCTCAACGCCTATGTGGAATCCATGCCACGGCGAGTCAGGGAATTTGTATATAACTTAAATTCATTAAATCTTATTAACTTTCTCTTGTGTAATTCACTATTTTTGTCTTAATAAAATAATAGTTTAATACTTTATTCAACTGACAGACTAATAAATTCTCCTTGAAAACACATGCTTCATATGCCTTCTTTAACTTTGTAATTTATTACTTGCTTATACTGCTTAAAGGAAGTCAAAATGCTTTTACTGTATGATCAAAGCTTGCATAAACTTTTAAAAAATCGATTGCCATTCTAAAACTAAATTGCTCTTCAGTCAGGAATGAGAGGAGTACGAATTTCATAAGTGGTTACGAAACTACAGTTACTACATGGCGGCACTGCTCGCGGGGGTAAATGTGGAAGCCAATGCATGGGAGCAGCAAAGAATTCAATTGTTGATGAGGACGACGCACAAGACCGCATTTGAACGCGAAAAATTCTATTTTCCTTCTAAAACAACAAAGGCCCATAAAATATGTAAGTGATCCTAAAAATCATCTGTTTTACATGCAAAACAGGATGATTAACACTCTTAATTTATTTATTATCCGAGTAAAAGCTCTGACACCCTTTATCCAACGAATTTTGATCAAACAATAAATAACAATTTCTAAATTTTCAAATTTAAATTTTTCCGGAAAAGAAACTTGCTATTATAGGAGAGTGAACATTATACTGTAGTTTTATCGAGTTAACCTGCTAATTTGTTAGTTATTAATAAAGTTATAAAGACAAATCCTGCCCCACTCAAATTCCCCTCATTTGTAGATAAAGAGATACCGAAAAGGTTTCTAATTTATTGCTATAAGGGAAAACAAATTACGAGACAAAACGATCAGAAATTTTTACTCGAATAATAAATAGTACAGCAACTAATAACTATGCTTTTAAATTAGTAAATTGCTAGTAGTACCTCAAGATCGATGAAAATTTGTGTAGAAAGAATTAAAATTCAAAAACTACGTGAATAATATATTATTGTACTCTTAACATCTCTCCCAATCACTGCTTTACAGTCAGATTTGTATAGACAATCGGTGTGTTCTTATGTTTTTTTGAGAGTTTATTCTCGTTGGAGAGGGTCTTTTTATAGTGATGAATCCATACTGAGAGGTTAATTAACGTTTGTTGTAATTTTCCTACATTTTTTTAATCAATTAGGGTTGACGAAAGTTTTATTGTTGCTAGCAGGACATACATTTAAATTTTTATTATTGTCGAATGTAGAACTTTTACAGCTGTGATTTGTATTTCTGGATAATTTTACTTCATTATAGTCCTTGTTAGCAAATTGATGTGTTGGATTTTATTACAATTCCGTGATTGCACATTTGATTTCACCCTTGATAAAATTTTCCATTGTATATAGAAAATGCACTGCATTCACATTAGTCAGTTGCTAGATAGTCAGCGAAAGAGCCAGTCCCGTCCTCGAGTACTCTTTTCCTACGGGATTATCGATAAAATATTTATTGCAGACCCATACCGTTTGTAAAGTTTTTTTTTCTGGGCTACCAACGATTGTTCTAATCGAATTTATTCCAAGGCGTTTATAATTACATAGAGTGAAAATCTTCGAGTTTGTGTTCCGTGGATTAAATTGTTCTTTTGGTCAGAACGTTGTCCAACTAAAAACCGGAATTGTACTACGATTATGCCTGTTTTGTTTTTGTTATTTTTAAAGAGTGGTCCTCGAGGATACATTAACGTTTAATACAATTTCGACTGGTAGTAATAAACATTTGGTTATAGCTGTGTGAAACTAAATACAAAAGGGCACACTACTGTTTTGTATTTGGGCATTTCGCTGCGAATAAATAAAAAAACTGTGTGCCGCTTCCTGTCCTTTCAAGAAATTTGCGAGAACTGGAATCCAAGTCTGGTCAAGTCTTTCATGAAAATTCTACAGTCATTGTGGATAATGATAAGGTATCTTTAGTCTAATTCAGTTTTGTTTGTTATTTCCTTTTGTAGAAAAAAAAGAAATTAAGTACTAAATAGTTTTAGAATGCGCAATTTTCCAGAAAAAGGGAACCGCTTGTAACGGTTCGTTACTCGTCGTCATAAAATTATTTAAATTTCCTAAAATCCCGCCCGAGTTTCATTATTCTAAGTTGGTACGAGAGTGTCATAAAATAATGTGGATGTATACTCTCGACTTTTTTATGTTAATTTTCATAATTTATCGTGGAATTCAAAATTTGATTTGTTTCTAATGTTATTTTAAAATTCGCACTAAATCCGCCCCTGTCTTTTAATTTCGTTCAGATATTTGTTCCTCTGACGGGTAATATTTAAATTGTTCCGTCCTATAAACAAATGTTTGTTAAGATTTTATTTTAAAGAATTGATAACTTTGTGGTCTCGACTTCTGGGCTCCAGCGGACGTGCCTTTTGTTATTTTTCCAATATCAAGATCCAGGCGTAAATAAAAGATTCCTGGAATCTCAGTCGCGAATGTTAGAGTCACACGGTCTCTGTTAAGCCAGGTTCAAGCTGAAAATCTAAGGAGTGGAATTTTTTTGTTGCCTCATAAGAATATTTGCATTTTGACCTGTTAGGTCGTGCATCTGGCTTCCCAACCCCACTCCGGTAAGCGCAAGCTGCGTGACAGGAGACGCAGAGAGAATTGGGATTAAGTTGGTAGCTGCATACTCGAATCGACGTGTGGGCATACTTTTCGGCATCACCCCTACAAATCATTAAATGGTTACAAACCTCATTCAAGTTAAGCGATTCTCTTAGTAAAAAAAAGAGAGATCGGACTCGAGAAATCCGGGTTTCGTTGGGTCTTTGTCGTGTCATTCACGGAAGAAAATCGGTTTGTTTACCAAAAAGTGATACTTCGAATAGTTGTTATTGTGGGAAGCGGTTCAGCTTCATCAAAAGTTACGCTGGTGTTTGCCAGGAAATAAAACTTGTAGAGGGTAGAAACGCAACAATTTTGGTCCCTTTGGTGCAACGTTTAATGGTATGTTGAGAACAGAAACTGCCCGCCCCGTGAAGAATCGAACTGTGTGTATTACACCTTGGAAGCTCCGTGAATCTAATAGATTACATAAATCAAAGAGCATTTGAGACTCAAAGTGGTTTCAGTTTTTAAAGTTTGTGTATAAACACTTGGATTTTGTTCTTGTGTTTCTTGTTTAACGTTAATAAAAGTGATTGTTCCTTGGAACCTAAGTTTTCTTGAACATTGGTGAGACCCAGCGATTGTGAAATTTTGCGCCGTATATCATCTGGATGGGCTGCTGTCGTTGGAAATCAGAGACCTGCACATACCATCTGGAAGAAAGATTCCATTTATACGTAAGAAAGACCTATTTTGTTTTGTTATCTGAGTTTTTTAATGGTTGTTTCACTTGGTGAAAGACTAGGAGAACGTGGAATTTGTGAAACAGTTCGTACAAAAACCTTGCTTAGACAAGATTAACTTCGTATTTTCTCATAGAATTATTATATTTATGATCAATATTTTTAACTAATTTGTAACAGGAACGTTCCCAGGTAATTTTAGCTGGTGTTTGTTGAATTGTTGCAACATAATTAATAACTTTGGCTACCGTTTCTTTGTTATTAGATATAAACTTCACTTGTTGTTACTTAAAAATTTATTGTCAAGATTATCTTGGTTAAATTAATTTAATATTTGAATTTTGATCTTTTGTTTCATATTTTGAAATTTTAACGTAACAGAATCATTTCTTTTTGTTTATTGTAATAACTTGTTTTTATTTTTATTTTCTCATTATTTTATCAACTTTGTTCTCCAGTAAAGAAATCAATTCACACTATTTATTGACATGCTTTTGTAGTTATTTTTATATTCTTGTTTGTGTGTTTAATTCATTTTTTTTATTATTGTGTTAATAAATGTAAGAAAGGTCGATTATTTGTATTTTGTTTTTTTTTGTAAGTGGATCCCTGGTCCAGACGAAGCAGCGTTCATTTTGTTTTTTTGTTCCTTTGGCTATTAAAAAGCACGGTGGTACTTACTCTAAATTTTACTTAAAGTTTACATACTTTTGTTCAAGAGAAAAGTTAATTCTAATTCGTATTTCTTTTATTTTGATTATTTTAAAAGAAGGAAGTCTTCAGAGGACTTCCTCGGCAAAATTATTTAAGACAAATCACGTGTTTATATAGTTTTTATTTTATGTTGAGTCTCGTTTGTGAAACGTTAGAGCGAATTTTAATAAAGTTTCCACGAGGTAAGTTACACACAGAATGAGGTTTCGTAAGAAACCTATATACAGGGTGTCAGATTCACGAGCAGTCGCGTGACCGACTATCAAAACCCTTCAATCTACGACTGCTGGCGACCTCTTTTGTGAACAGCTACCAGTCTAGTAAGTTTTGGAAATCGGTGAGCTTTTCTTTGCGTGCGATTAGGTAAGTTTATTTGAGAATCCACCCCATCTGCGGCATGAGCTACGGGATTTAACATCAGCCATTGGTCTTGACGGGACTCGTGCATACTTTTGGGCATTTTCCCGTTACAATTGTATTAGGAATTCTATATTTTCAAGTTTTTCTTACTTAAAATCATCTTTTAGAGGATAATACCGATCCTATTGTTTTTGGGGGAATCCCCCATAGAAATATTCTTCAGCGCTGCGATTTTAACATTTTTTTGCATATTCGTTATTCTCCCGTCTAAAAACTTGATTTGTGTTTAATAATTCCTTAGAAATTCTAACTTAATTTAAAAAAGCAAAATCTTAATCTTAGGGCATTGGTTTTCTCTTCAGTTTGATTTTGTATAACTTTAGTCAGTTCACGTTTTGAAATTTGGCGGAAGGATGGACATTTTTCTTAGGCGGGGGCCTTCCGTTTTGATCTGAGACAAAAGCATTGTTGTGAAAGAAGTCGTACGATCAACAGGTTGGTTGGTTCTTGGTTTTAAAATTTGTTTTGTATAATTCTACTGCTGAATGTGGAATTTCTAATGGAAATGATACTTCCTTCGAATAATTGTGTTAGTGGTTTTTGAAGCAATCAGTGCAGCGAATTTTGGAATTTCGTGGTTACTAAAATTTACCTCGAATGGTAAATATTAAATTGGGCCGTCTGGCATTGTTTCTTGAACTATGGTTAAGAAAGAATATCGTCGTTAAAGTGTTAAGCTGGGTTTGGTATTGCGAGAATTAAGAAGTTATCAACGTAACCATTTCTACAATTTGTTGAGCCGAAATTTTGCATAAGGTAATATGGTGCAATATGTTGAAATCGCTATTGAAGATTCCATGGGCGTAACCACTTTCGGTCATTGGGATCAGTGGTGAGTTTATAATTACATTTTTGCACGTGCATATACCATTGTTTAAACCAGTTTGAGTGCGACAAATAATAATTATCTGTGTATTAAAATTCTACTCTTGGGTTAAATTCGAATTATTGAAAACTTGTTTAAAAGAAATATTTGTATAACCTGAACGTTGAATAGGTTATTGCCGATATAAACAAGTATTATTATAGATTTGTTTTTGCATTGTTCATTTGTTTTTACCTTTTCAAACTATTTTATTTAAAGTTGTTATTTGGTCTCTCAATTAAATAATTAAGTTTTTTTAATGTAAAATAACGATGACGTCATCACAGTTTGTTTTAAGAAAAGCATAAAGTTTATTGCTTGATTTTTGATTTAAATAATTTGGTTTTTTGGTTTTTGCAATACAAAAAATCATAATTTGAGTTTTTATGTTGTTGTTTTTGTGTTTTATTGATAAATCATAAATCTGCCTGGAAATTTATGTTTTCTTCCCTTTATTATAAACATTGGCGCCCAACAACTTTCGTTTAACTGACGTTAGTTGTATTTAAAAAATAAAACTACTCTGCAGATTTATTGTTTATCCCCTTATGTGAATATCCAACTCTGACTTAAAGCTGATGGACACCTGCAGCCCAAACGAGATGAGTCTCTTTTAAGCCGGATTGTGTTTCTGATGAGCAAGTTTCTTATTTGAGTAAGTAACCTTTTTAACGTGAAATAATCGGGGTTAACAAGCGTTGTTATACGCTACTAAAAAGCTGCATTTAGAAGTTTAACGTCATTGAAGTAAATTTATTGTTATTGTTAAATAAAAGCCTTTGACATCTTTCGTTTTCTGTTAACCTACTGAATCCAAAAATTAGAGGATCGCATCTCACTAGTGTAAAATTATTTAGTAAAACTGTATATTTTTGTATTTTTCGGTAATGTAAGTTAGGCAGTTTAATTTTTCTTGTTATTTTGCTGTTATATTGATTGATTTTAATAAGTCAGTAATTACATGTCTAGGAATTGTTCTTTACATTCTTTTTTATTTTTTTCTTTATTTTGCTATAGTTAAACTACTACGTTTATTTATTTACAACTATACTTTTGTTGATTCTTTTTAAATAAATCAATGAGTATTAGTCTGAATATTTTATTTGTGTATTATTTTTTGTAGAATATTTCTGGTCGAGTATTAAACTCGCATGTTCATTTACAAAGTCAATGTATAATTATTGTGAATCAGACCTGTGGACCAGAGTACCTTCTCAAGTCAAGTCAATCGTTAAATTCCCGCCGAAGGCGGGAGGCCGTTTTAAGCTCCTCGTGGAGCTTCTTCAGCCTGATGAGGGAAGGAATTTTGTGGCGTCAGCGACTTAGAGAACGGTTCGGTTCGCGCTCATCCTGTGTGTGTGTGTGTGTGTGTGTGTGTGTGTGTGTGTGTGTGTTTATTGTGTGGCTGC
>VTPC01087530.1:0-25030 GCA_011009095.1 Ignelater luminosus | reverse complement strand
CAAGATATGTACGATATTAATCCGAGTGAAAATTAAAACTGCTTTATTGTTATTTGCAGCACAAAGCTGAAGATCTAATAAACAAATAAACAAAAGTCGAGAAACACAATAAGCAGTTTTGTTTTAATAGGACAGCTATGATATTGTTTATGGAAATTGTCAAATTGTCATAGTAACGTGCTAATTTATCTAGTTTCATTCTTATCATTACAATAACATCAAAAAGTGTTTTATAATTGCTTTCTCTTAAAACATGTCAAGAAGTTCTAGACGGGAAGCCATGTATAATTCTACAGGAAGCGGTATATTTTCGGTATGGTATAAAGTAAACGTACCTAAATGCGTCCGGTTCCAGTAGCCTGCCGCCTAATGAACTATTGCTTTACAAAAAGTTATTACAATACAATTAGCTACGATTTTTAGCTCTGTGTTATTTACCATTCTTAGTTCTAAGTATTGGAGTTCAGGATCACAACATGAGCGGACGTCTGTGCTAGGCGGCGATAAATAACTCGTGCGACGGTCTTATATCGGTAAACACTGACATAAAGTGTACGGTACAGATGCGAAGTGTGATATAAACAAGAAATATTTAAATAATTGAAATAGAAATATTTTTAAAAATCCGGTACTAACAAATTGCAGGCGTGTAAGGGGTAAGTAAATAACAAGTACAATTATTATAAGAGAGGTATGAGTAATACACATAAAAACAATCCGGAAAGCGAAGAAATAAAAGAAAGAGGGAGGTAGGAATTCCAGAAAATATTTTCACAAAGAGCAAGATAACGAAGAGAACACCAGTAAAGGCAAATAAGGCAGAGGCGGAAGAAATGGAAGAAATAACAGATTTGCTGGCTGAAATAATGAAAGAAATCAAACAGATTAAACACAATCAGACGTATCAGAACGAGAAAATGGAAAAGTTATTGAAAGTAAATACAGCACTAAAAACCACTGTACAACATATGGAAAATAAAATTGAACACCTAGATAAAAATGTAGAACAACTTGAAAGGGAAAAAAGGAAAAACAACTTGGTTATTACTGGATACACGCCACAAGCAAAAGCTAATAATGAGTTAAAATATGGACTAGAAGAATTTGCAAGGACAGTATTAAAAATTGATGCAAGAATAAAGGACGCAACGAAAATAGGAGACAAAGCGTGCATGATAGAGATGGAAAACTGGGAAGAAAAACTAAAGGCACTCCAAAATAAAAATAAACTCAGTCAGACAAGTTACAGAAGAGCAAAGATATATATAAACAATGATCTTACAGAGAAAGAAAAACAAATACAAATGCGAATAAGAGAACAAGAAGAAAAGGAAAGAAATAAAGGAAGTAAAGCCATAACCGGACACAGAAACCTAATCATAAACGGAGAAAAGTGGAAATGGGACGAAGAAAAAGAAGAACTGATAAAATCGAGACAACCGCCAATAAAAAACTAAATAAAATAAAAAAATAACAGGAAAAAGACTGGCAAAGAATAAGGACATGAACGGTTTACAAAAGGAAATGGATGATATAAAAATACAAACTTAAGAGAAAAGAAAAGTCAGTAAAAGAGAAAATAAAACTTGGAAAATGGCCATTTGGAATAACTATAAGAGGCCTAACAGGGAAAGAGATTGGATTAAAGCAGGTAATGCAAGAAACAAAAGTAGATATACCCGCAGTCACAGAAACTAAAAAGAAAGCACAAGGTCAAGAAAAATGATATATAGCGAAGTCGAAAGAGAAGAATGGGCGAGAGGAGGTGTGGGATGCATCGTAAATAAAAAAAGTAAAAGCGGAATTAGAGAGTGGAGAGCAATATCTAAAACAGTACTGAAACTAAAAATAGAAATAGTATATGAAGAAATATACACAACTTTGATTGCATATGGACCAAATGAAGGAGCCACAAACAAAGAAGTAGATGAGTTTTGGCACAGTATACGAGAAGAAACGGAAGATCATAAAGGAACACTAATGATAGTAGGAGACTTAAATGCAAGGGTTGACAGCAACCCATATGAAGCAGAAGGATGCGTAGGAAGATTTGGACAAAATGTTAAAAATAAGAACGAACAAAGCATTATAGACTTTTGTACAATGAACGATATGGTAGTAAGCAACACGTTTTTCCAGCATAAGAGCATATATAAGTATACTAGAGAGAGGGCAAGTAGAAATGAAAGATCAATAATCGACTTATTATTGGTTGAAAAAAACACCATGAAAAAATCAAAGACGTAAAGGTAAGAAGAGGATATAAGATCGGAAGCTATCATTATTTAGTTAAAATAACTATAAAAAGAGAAAACAAGAAAAAACAGAAGAAAAAATCAGAGAAAGAGGAAACTGGATAACATAGAGTAGGGGGAACTGTACCAAAACTGAATATCAGAAGAAATTAACTTAAGAAAAGAGCAAATTTTAGAAATTAATCTGTAAAACATGTGGGAAACATTCAAAACAATAATTACAAGAGTGGCAAAAGTATGTGGGGTGAATAAGACATTCAACAAAAAAGAAATTAACACATTGGTGGAACAGCGAATTAAAACAAGAAGTTAAGGGGAAAAACGGCTACATGTTATACAAAAAACAAATAGAAAAGGTCAAGGCAGCAGTAAAGGAAGCAAAGGCAAGATCATGGAAGGAGTTTGAAATAAAAATGGAGAACAATGCTACCGGAAATGCGAAAATGCTGTATCATGTACTAAGGGGACTGAGAAAAGAAAAGAAAAACACAATAAGAAACGTAAAAGATAAAGAAGAAGAAGGTAACATAATAGAAAGATGGAGAGATTACTATAAAGAATTGCTAGGCACGGAGGCTGAATTGATTGACGAACAAGTGACAGAACAAGACCAAAATACAGAAAACCACATAACACTAGAAAACGAAAAAGAAATTAATAGACCAGAAGTAATGAGAGCAATGCAAAAGATTAAAAGTGGAAAAGCACCAGGAATGGACGGACTATAACCAAAAATGGTAAAATACATAGGAGACGAAGGGATAGACCCTATTACATAGAATAATAAACCTGGCATGGATAACACAAGAAATCCCCAACGAGTGGAGAATAGCAATCATAACGCCGATGCATAAAAAAGGAAGTATGAACGAATGTAACAATTTTAGAGGCATATTCCTGCTATGCGTAGCTTATAAACTATATGAACGCATCATAGAAGGAAGACCGAAAATGAAATTAGAGAAAACGTTAAATGACACAGGCAGCCTTTAGAACAAACAGACCAACACAAGATTGGATATTCGGACTTAGACAAATTACAAAGAAACTACAAGCAACAAATAACAAATTATACACTGAAGCAGTGGATCTACAGAAAGCTTGCGATATTATAAAAAGTGAAGAAATCTGGAAAGTGTTAATTAAAAGAGGTGTGAACAGAAAACTAATTGAAGTGACTAAAAATATATACTCAAGAACCGAGATGTAGTACGAGTAAATGGGGAAACATCGGATAGCTTCATAACAAGACGAGGTGTGCGACAAGGAAGTGTGCTGATTCCACTATTCTTTATCACAATAATGGGCGAAATATCGAAGGAGGTAAACCAAGGTCTAAAGAAGACACAATTAGGATACAGAAAACTCAGGCCAGTATTCCTAAATGAACTATTATAGTCGGATGACCTATTATTGTTTGCAACAAATAGGAAAGTCCTACAGGAAAGAATAGAGAGATGGAATATAAGTATGAGTAAATATGGAGTAAGAATAAACACAGAATAGACAGAAATTATGGAAATCGTAAATAAGAAAGAAAGGGTAGAAATGCAAGTAAGAGGAGAAGCAATAAAGGAGACTAAGACTAAAATACCGAGGAACATATACACGACCAGATGGAAGACTTGAGGACGAGATTGGGGGCAGGATACAGAAAACCAGGACGCTACACAGAACCTTATACAAACCATTTTTCAACAAAAAAGAAATAGCAACAGAAACTAAAATACAACCATTTGAATCAGTATTAACGCCTATTTCAGGTACCGAAGTCAGTCCTGGGTTCTAACTAAGAAACTCAAACAGAAACTCAGTGCGTGCGAGATGAAAGTTCTTAGAAAGATAGCGGGAAAGACAAGATTAGACGTAATAAGAAGTGAGGTAATACGAAAGGAGCTAAATATAACAAATGTAGTGCAAAAAATTGAAAGACAACAACTAAGATGGTTCGGACATATGGTACTAATGGATGAGTAGAGAGTGGTAAAGGAGATATGGGAGATGGAAATAGCAGACAAGGAAAGGAAAGGCAGGCCAAGGAGAAAGTGGATTGCAGAAGTAGCAGAGGCACTGAAGAAACGAAAATTAGCTATTCGAAAGCCAGCACGCCACTCTTTAGTTTCGAATTTCTCGGTAACCGCTCGAGCAAAAAAAAAATTATTAGGGGACATATTTAGCAAATAATTAGTAAAAAATTTGTCAATAATGAAAATATAAAATTTTCATTTTGGCGGTGGTTTTGAGTTACCTTATCTATTGCGTTTAGGGAATGGTTTGTTCCTACAATAGCTGAAATTGCTAGCTACTGTCTGTAGCTGATGTCCATTTGGCTGATGTTGATGTAAAATAAGAAAGTGGAAAATATTGGAAATAACCGTTACTAAATATCGAAACGTTTTTCTTAGTGGTTTGACTTTTTTTCACGTGGACAGTTGTTGTTCTGTTTTTTGTGTGATATCTGTTAGATTTTAATTGTTTTGGTTTGTTACGGTGGTTTTTTCGAAAAGGGGGTCGGTTTTGCGCGGTTTTGTCAAGTTGCGTTTCGTTTGTCTACTAATGCTTGAGCTTTCATGAAATTTGTGCGGTATATGCCATCGTAAAACGGAAACGAAACTAGGGAGTCTTCTGTAAGGGCCGTATAACAAATGAAAGGGAGAATATCCCGTAGATGGGTGAATGGATTGATTGTATATTAACACAGTTATGATCATTAGGTTTTCGGGTATTTCGTTTGGATTTTTGAGTTTGAGAATTTGCAGTTTCTGGATGATGGTGGAGTGGAATTTCTTGACCGAAGAGTTAAATCTGGGGTTATTTACTGTCGTGAAGCGAAGATCAGTCTTGTGTAATTTGCAAAATTTCTTAAAGGTGTTCTTTTGGAATTCTTTGCCCTAGTCACAGACTATTTCTTGAGGAATATTTTGGTGGTCAAGGTGGTGGCGGAGTTTGAGGCAATGACCCCTGTGCCATCTTTAATTTGATACGCTTGACCGTAACGTGAGAACAAGTCAATGATGGTTAAAAATTTTGAATTGGAAAATGAAAACGTATCAAGGTAAATTATTTGAAAAGGTCTTTGTGCCGGAAAGGGTCCCGACATCTTTAAACTATACGGATGTCGTTTATATTTCTATTGTAGACATGTTTCGCATTTGTGAATGATTTCGGTTATAGCTTGTTTCATGTTTGGCCAAAAGTATTTAATTTGAATTGGCTATGAGTTTCGGTGATCTTGTTATGCGTGTGTTTGTGATACTTATTTGCTAACTAGATCTTTCTGAGTCTCTTTGTTGGTTGTGTCCTAATATTTGTTACAAATGAAAAATTTTACCGAAGAATCAAAAGTTTCTTTACAGAAGTCTGTGAAATATTTTTGGGTTTGTTGGTCCTTGAAGTAAATTCTTAGGTATTTTTGCTTTAATGACTTTCCTAAATATTCGTTTTGGGTCTTCCTGGATAGATCCTTCCCTAATGTTTACGATATATCTGTATGTGCATTTGTTAACCGGCTTACGAAGGGCGTAATGATACTGTTCTCCTGTGTCTAGAATTATGCGATTAGAGAAAGTGTTCACAGATCGTAGATTGTTCGGAAATAGGAATTACCTTACCGCTGTTTTCTTCAGTCGAAAGAACCGTTTTTAGATCGTCTGTTGATCGATCTTCTAAGTTAACGAACGTGTACTATCAACTATTTGTCTGACGTCGTCGTCAGTAATGGTCAGAATGTCTTTACAATTTGATTCTTTGATTTTATAAAGACAAACTAAGGGATTGTGGCCGGTCTCTATCAGGAACTTTTGTCTAAATAAATATCGTCGGAAATGCTTGGCAGAATCTAGTATCGCCAGCAATTTCTTTTCGAGAGAACCGCACTTGCTGCGACGTTGGAGGCGTCTGCCGTCAACTTGAAAGGCTTTGTAATATCTGGATATGCTACAATAAGGGCGTTGGTTAACAGTTTTTTGCATAAGGGCTCTGTATAATTAATTTTGGATCCTTCGTAAACGTTCTGTAAAGGGTGAAATTATTTTCGCAGAGATAAATCGTCTATAGTAACCTACAAGGCCCAGGAAGGATTTAATTACCTTGGTTGTCTTGGGATGGGATGCTTTTGGACAGCTTCGATATTAGAGGGATGTGGTTTAACACCTTCTCGAGTGATGATGTGTCCTAGAAAAGCAACTCCCATTTATCTAACCGCACTTTGAAGTTAAAACGACGGAACTTCTCAAAAATTAGTTTCTGGTTTTTGATGTGCTCTTGGAGCTATTTGGGGAAGATTACATCATCCATAAAATTTACGCAAGTATTCTCTTAGAACATTGTCTATTACACGTTGGAACGTGTTTGGAGCGTTTTTAAGGCCTAATGGCATTCGGACGTATTCGTATTATTGGCTGTGAGAGCAGTTTTTTCTATGGAGTGCATCTCAATTTGATGGGAGTCTTGAGCCAAGTCTAATGTGGTGTAATAAGAACACTTGCCTAGGCTATCGAGTATTTTCTCGATTCTAAGAAGGGAGAAATTATCATCAACTGTCTTATTGTTTAACATCCTATGGTCGGTTACCATCCTAAACTTAGTTTCCCCAAAGCATCGGGGCACTATATGCGGAAATAAAAGGTCTAATAATGTTATTATCTAACAATTTTTGAATTTTATTTTGGATTTCCCCCTTCATGCTATGGGGATGTGGGTATTTTTAAACGCAAATGGCCTTATCGTTTTTAGTGCGGATTTCGTGTTTGATAGCGTTGGTGAATAATAAGTCGCAATTTGTATTATAGAAGATGTCATTAAAACCTTTGCTAAATTTACTTACTTTCTTGGTTTCTTCCAGGTTTGGGTGGTGAGTTCAGATAGGATGGGAGATGTTTTGTTTATCTTGTGAGATGAACTTTTGTAGTTGTAGGATTTCTTCGATTATTAATGGTGTGACTTTAAGTCGTTCAAAAAAATTGATTTTGGTACAAACAGTATGTTCGAGTGGTATGGTGCAATATCCATCGCGTGCCATATCAATGCATTCTGCAAATCTTGATCTAGGTCGTAACTGGAGGATTCAAGACTGAATAATTTCTTTGAACTTACTACGGACCTATCACGAGAAGAGTGTTGTGTCGGCACTTATTTAGTGCTTACCCGTGGTTGGATTGACATAGGTGTAGGGGCTTGGAATTTAGAGACAGTTGAAGCTGATTTAGAGATTGAGCCAGATACTTGCTTATTAGTAAAGAATTTGGCTTGTTGTGTAATAGGTCAATTGATAGGGCCTTGAAATGGTCGTGCACAAGATCGTGAGGGTTGATTTTAAGAGGGGTGTTGAGCATGTTTAAATTGTAGTTGAAAATTAGGGTTAAGGGGTTGAGCATGATTTTGACGTTGTGCGGAGGTGTGATTACTTGGTTAATAAAATTTATGTTTAGTTGTTTTGCAACTAGCTGTGTTTTATTTTGTGCTCTGATGCTTCAAATTTAGAAAAGAAATAATAGTAATACAAAGTGATATCTTGCAGAAGAAACTACTAATAAAGGATTACGATATCTCCTTTTAACCTTGAGTATAGAAGCTGCGTATATTTAACAGTAATACAAAGTTCAGTCAATTCAATGCATTCTGCATAGATAAAGAAGAACAACTTATATTTTATTTTTAAAATTTGTATTAGATTTTTGTATAAAAACATATCGAATGCAGTTTACACGTTAGAACAGGGCCTACTTATTTTGCAATTTTCCTGAAAAACTTTGTTGTATACTGTAATTGAGAAATGATTTTCTGTCAGATGGTACAAGAAAATTTCTATGCCTCACGAAAGACACACGATAGGAAAGTATTGTATTCTTTAATAGATTTTACATTGAGGCGTTTTTCATCAAACAGACTGACTTATTAAGGTTTGCGACGTCATAAAAAGAATACTCGTACACAGTAAGAGCTCCAATCTAGATTCAATTGCTTAAAAACTGCTATAATCAGATAACTAGAAGAAAAAGTTTTAAGCCGTGAGGGATTTAATCGAAAAAGTTAACGGTTATTGGACATGTTAGAACTTATACTCGAATCTATTTATTGTTTCTTGGATTTCATTATCAGAAAGTGTTATAGAAGAAAGTTTTACAAAAATTGTTTTTTTACTTGTTTCACGATATTATTTTTATTTTTCTACCTCTTTAAAACTACGTTTCTATTTTCTGTATACATCCACCATAAAACGATTAAATTGCCTTGTCTTCTTTAAAATAAATTATTTGTTTTGTTGTATTAAACAATTAGGATAGGTATTTAGATAGATTCATTTTTCCCTTTTTTACGTCAATATCAGAATTTGCTGACAAACAATTCTGCTGAGAAATGTAATTTATAGAAGCAATCAATCTTCCGAAATATGTCAATAAGTTAATTATACCCATTAAAACGGAACTGAAACTGGAGAGAATATCAGGCAAACAAAAAACTGGAGAAACATGAAATTAGCATATCTCCACCATTTTGATAAATTGATTTTGGTACGATTACGTGTCAGTACAAAATGTGACAGGGACTAAATTAATGTACTGCTTGCAGAAATCACTTTCAAAAGAAAGGTCGTTTATAAAGATTGGCTTATCACAAATTATACAGCTGACGCAGGTTTATGATTTATTACAAAAATCAGTATAATCTGCCATCAACTTGAATGGGCGCAATATCGTAAAAACATAATTTGTTTTAAAAATTGATAAATTTGTTAAAGCGCTTTCGTTATAAGTTACAACAGAAGTAAATTGTTCTTTTAACCGTAAAATATTGAAATTAATGTTTTAACCCAAGGAGTATAATAAACAAGATAGTAAGATAAGGCATGATCTATCTTTATCCTAAACTGTATATTGTATGCAGAAAGTGGGTAACCCTTCGTGTTCAACTAAACTTCCTATGTGCTGCTATGTCAAAGTTACACGTCACGCTACTTGATCCCCTAATAAAACTACCAAACTATATTGGATTTCCACATTATCAGCTTAATTTGGGATTAAAGCGACAATTAACAACGTTACCACACACCGAAGCTTTCCCTTCGCTCTGTCTAACCTAAAACATAAAGCTTCATCATTTCATTATCTTTGTCTTACTAATTTACATTATTAAATGTTGCAATAACATTGAGGGGGAGTCCTTTAAAACTTTCGTCGCCTATCTAAACTTACCAATAGCGTAATTAAGCTCGGAACAATATATAAAGGTGTGCAGGGCTAAAATCGATTGCAAACAATAGTACATTGGGAAACTTGGAATAACACTTGTCAGACTTCAAACAGACGAGCATAGTAATGAGGTTTGCTGTCACAGTGTTTCACATTTGATTTGGGTTAGAGAGGTGATGAGAACTTTAACGATACGTCGTAAGTTTACGGCTTACCGTTTTATTTATAGTTCGTAATAGCGTGAAGATTAAATTCTCCGCAAGACAATCCTACAAAATCGCATCTATTAAAATAAAACATGAACTGATCTATTAATTTTTGTTGCAGGTACGTAAATTCCTAAAACCATTTGCAAAAGCATCTCAGGCACGCTGTAAGTACACTTTTATCTGAATATAATCTTAATTTCGTTTACACTTCATTAGGGTTTATGTTAACTTTACAATTGTTCTACACCACCACCACTACCAAAGTTAATGTTTAAACCGTCAGCCCGCTTAGATATAATACTAAACTTTAACAATAAACTACTTGTGTCCACTCGCAAAGGTCCGAAAACCTCAGGAATATTGGTCTAAATAGCAAATTAACGCCGTTTTTGCTTGAACACATCGTCCCCTTTGTTACTGAAAACGAGGACCCTTATATAAAAAAGTACACACGCAGCGCATTTTCAACTCGTCCACTAATTGGCAATAAGTTATCCCCCCTTCGATCGTTGCACATTTAATTGAATTCTATTTTGTGTAAAGCGAAATTTTTGTTCTGTTTGTTAGATGTAGTTTGGAAAAGATGGTGTCAACATCACGTTTCCGCTGGTGTTAATTTGTGCGTATTACGTCAAAACTTCTGGAAAAATCCCGGTGAAATCCTTACACTGGCGAACTGCCGTCAAACATAACAAGATTACTGAAAGAAAGAAGCTCCTTTAAATCCGTTGCTATTTTAAGAAATAAGAATTACGAAGCTTCCAGATCAGGCTTTCACTTTACTTTTTTTTTGCCTTGAAAAGCTTTAGGTAACTTTGTATCGTAAATTATTGGATTTTAATGAGGGCTTTTGAAATTTAATATTTTAATTGGAAGAATGTCTAATATTTTATTTACAAGCTTTGAAAAATATTCACGTTCTTGCAATTAGTAGAAATTCTGTTTAATTAGTGTGGCCACGAAACGTATATAATACTTCTTTTATGAAAAGGAAAAAAGGATTTTCTTTAAAGTTATTCAATTTTTGAGAATTGGGGCGTATTTGATAATTAACTACAAGCTTTTATCTTCATCTTGCTCCCATTTTAATTACCATAAACCAACATACTAGAGTCTATCTCATGAAAAAGTTTTATTTAGTGAGCTGTCTTGAGAATTGTATACAATAATCATACACGTTCATTCTTTATGTGGACTCGTTTTGCCTCTTCCATTTCTCCTGCAAAACGCTACTAAAAGCCTCTTTGTGAAAATATCATTTCTTTTAAGTGGAAAATTAGATATTGTGACATAACTGAATAGAGTAAACTTTGATATGTCAGGATAAATACAGCGAAGGCAGTAGAACATAGAAATGACAAATTAATGTCTAACTCAGAAACACGAGTTCATAAATTTGCTTCCTTTAAAAGATAGCAACTATCGCCTCAATCGTAGCAGACGTTTCTACACCTAGTGATAATAGAGAATTTGAATATTTACTTTGAGTAGCTCACAACAGTCTCCGTCTAGACGCGTCTGGACAGTTTTTTATAATAATGTTTTTTTTACAGAACTGTAGTTTGACAATTCAAATAGTAATTCCGATCAATCATTAGTAAAATTACCTCTCCGTTACATATGATGGCAGCTACAGCAACTGGCTCGAGTTCAAAGATACCCTTACAGTTTCAGTTGATGGAAATCCATCGCTAATAAACATTCAGAAATCTTATTATTTAAAACCGGCCTTGGAAAGGGGCGCAAGAGAGGTTATAAAAGCAATAGAAGTGTCGGCTGAAAATTACAAATTAGCTTGGGGGTTACTTACCGGCAGATTCGAAAATAAAAGTTAATTATTCATAATCACATAAGGGCCATTCTTGAATATGCAAGTGTACAAAAAGAATCTTAGGCAGAATTACGAAAGATATATGACGATGTAGTTAAACATTTAAGAGCGAAAAAACAGGGACTTAAAATTATATTTCAACTGTTTAGGTTGTGGTCATTCAGTGCGACATTTTAGGTCACGTTCTAAATGCTCCAAATGCAATAGACCTCACAACTCGTTCCTACATTTAGATGAATGCAATAGAAAGTGCTGGTGCAGCCCTCGGTCATCTTAGAGAATTCTGACGACAGTCCCAGCACCTCGGTAAACACACATGCAGCAGAGGGTATTTATAACTGCTTACAATCTCAAGTTACGTTATCCACAGTTCTTCAAATTAGAAATAACGACAGTAAGTATATTACATGTCACGAATTACTAGATAATGAATCGCAAAGTAACTTTATCACACACGAATTAAGCAAAAAATTGAAATTGACAAGTAAAATTAATTATGTTGTCAGAGGTGTAGGTCAAACATAACTAACCAAGTTAATATTTGGTTTAAAGCGTGTCACAACAGTTTTACTTTGAATATCAGTTGTCTAAATATTTCTCAAATTACTGATAGATTACCGCTTGTTCCATTTGGTAAGAGAAATTTATACATTCCAAACAAATCTTCCATTAGCAGATCCCATTTATAATTTAACGGGAGACGTAGATATTTTGTTAGGAGCAAAAGTATCTTGGTTCATCTTATGTGTAGGTAACGAACATTTTAATGAAAGAACATTGCAGAACACAGAATTGGGATTGGTGGTGGTTGCAGGAAATTTAAATTTTAGTATCTCGAAACCAAATATATCTGTTAATCGTTTGCATATTAATTTGCACGGTTCTATTGACGATATAAAATTATAGCAACTAGAAGAGGTGAATAGCAACAATAAAATATTTGTCGGCATCAGAGAGACACTGTCAAGAATTATCATTTGAAAAAACTACAAAATGATCTGATAATGGAAGGTTTATAGTAGACATACCATTTAAACAATCACTGCAAGATTTAGACAATTCTCGCGACATAGATTCTATTCTCTTGAAAGAAAGCTGCACAAGAATTCAACTTTCAGGTAATAATATGCTAATTTCATGGCCGAATATGAGCATTTAGGGCATATGATAGAAATTGCTGACGATAATGAGTCAACAAAGGGGTATTATTTACCGCATCATGCAGTTATAAAAATGCAAGCCTTACTGCAAATTTTTAGGTAGTTTGTGAGGCCTCCGTCAAAAGAGATACAGGTTTATCTCTCAATGATATTAAATTTAGTGGATCAGATTTGCGAGACATATTCTCAATATTATTAAGACTGTGGATATATCAAAGATGTATCGTCAGGTGATTATCAATAAAAATCAAAGAAACCATTAAAAAATATTTTGGCGCGCTAATGCAAACGAAGGCGAAGATTTTAACAATTTCAAAAAAAAGACAATAATAATATCTTGAGTTTTCGTTACCTTTCCCAGCAACTAATCTTCAGCCACACTTCCTCAAATTTCCGGTGCAGGGAACAAACTAAAGAAAACCAAAACAAAACCTACCGTAAGACCTAGAAAAGCAAGAATAAAGCCCACTTATCCTCGTTGAGTTGAGGCTTGTCACAAACAAAAAAATGTGCAGCCCTATCACAAACTGTATCGGGGACGAATTCCGTCCCACTAAGTCTGTTAAAAGCAAAGAGCAATTCAAACACCTTGACAAGCTTCCATCAACAGAAATCCCGGTTCTCGACAATTAAAAATTTAACCAAACAAAAAACAATTAGGAGACGTAATTGCTGATAACCCATACTCTCAACCGATAATATTCCAAGTCTCACAAGAACATAATTGTAAATTACAATTAAAGTAGAAATAAAATCGAATGAGCTTTACAAATGAACGGGTTGAGAAATCCCAACTTCAATTCATGTTGGCTATTCCAAAAACAAAACATCAACCACACGTGGGCTACATTTAAAGAAATGAACAAATAAGAATTTACATAACCAAATTACACCTAACCACTTGTCATGGACAAAACTCGAAAGGTGACCTTATGGATCAGGTTAAAGTTGTCGCTTTCGCCGGTGTGATTCCCTACCAGGAACATCCTGCATATGGATATTTTAAGAAAATACTCTGGTCCACAGGTCTGATTCACAATAATTATACATTGACTTTGTAAATGAACATGCGAAACCAGAAATATTCTACAAAAAATAATACACAAATAAAATATTCAGACTAATACTCATTGACTTATTTAAAAAGAATCAACAAAAGTATAGTTGTAAATAAATAAACGTAGTAGTTTAACTATAGCAAAATAAAGAAAAAAAATAAAAAAGAATGTAAAGAACAATTTCTAGACATGTAATTACTGACTTATTAAAATCAATCGATATAACAGCAAAATAACAAGAAAAATTAAACTGCCTTACTTACATTACCAAAAGATGTCTCGAGTAATAAACAAACTTTTAATGACAAAAATATACAGTTTTACTAAATAATTTTACACTAGTGAGATGCGATCCTCTAATTTTTGGATTCAGTAGCTTAACAGAAAACGAAAGATGTCAAAGGCTTTTATTTAACAATAACAATAAATTTACTTCAATGACGTTCAACTTCTAAATGCAGCTTTTTAGTAGCGTGTAACAACGCTTGTTAACCCCGATTATTTCACGTTAAAAAGGTTACTTACTCAAATAACAAACTTGCTCATCAGAAACACAATCCGGCTTAAAAGAGACTCATCTCGTTTGGGCTGCAGGTGTCAATCAGCTTTAAGTCAGAGTTGGATATTCACATAAGGGAATAAACCATAAATCTGCAGAGTATTTTATTTTTTAAATACAACTAACGTCAGTTAAACGAAAGTTGTTGGGCGCCAATGTTTATAATAAAGGGAAGAAAACATAAATTTCCAGGCAGATTTATGACTTATCAATAAAACACAAAAACAACAACATAAAAAGTCAAATTATGATTTATTGTATTGCAAAAACCAAAAAACCAAATTATTTAAATCAAAAATCAAGCAATAAACTTTATGCTTTTCTTAAAACAAACTGTGATGACGTCATCGTTATTTTACATTAAAAAAACTTAATTATTTAATTGAGAGACCAAATAACAACTTTAAATAAAATAGTTTGAAAAGGTAAAAACAAATGAACAATGCAAGTGTCAAATGTGGCATTGCCACATTGGGAAATTCAGACTCTTTTTTGTTATTTCAATCTCCACGTTACTGAGTATATCGACGAAGGTTTCTTGAAAACATGCTATTTCCTTATGATGCGTAATCAAACGCAGCACCCTGTATGTGTTAGACACTTACGTCAATAAGAAGATTGTTGGAAATTTTGGAATTGAAAAGTAACGATTTAATTAAAGTTTTACACTCTCCAGCTTGAAATATTCAAAACTTGATACGACCTGGAAGTTTTCTAATTTTAGAAAATGCACGGATTGAAGGTAGATGACCATGAAGTAACGTAACTGGAAATAATCACAGGGGAAGATACATTTGTTGTTGAAATTGATGGATCTTCTGGACACCTCATATAATTTGAAATCTGAAATATATTGAAACTAAAAACATTGAGAATTCATTCAAATCTTCTGTATCCTGCTGTCGAGCACAAATGATTTTCAGTAACTACGTATCCCATCCTCGTCGCCAATTTTATGTATTTATGTAAATAAGATAAGCAAGAATTACTTATACTAGTTATAGTGCAACAACCTATATAATATAGAATAAAATACTGTAATGTAATATTATATACCTAGTTAGCATTTTCTTTTTATCATTTTAACACGATGTTCTTATAAAGTTAGTCTGATAATAAATCTTGAACGGATAACACCAAAAGAATTAAAAAGAGAATATTTTTAATTCAGGGTTTTTGGAAAATTCGTTTTTTAAAAACCACCAATCTCATTTGAAACTTATAATTTACTTTAAATCATAAAGGTATGCAGTCTCTGTAGAAGAAAGAAATAAAAATAGAAATTGCAATTATTTCTTTGAGAAAAATAAAAGTTGGTCAACTAGATAATTATCTAGCTATTGTTACTTTGCATTCTACTATGTAGAATTTAATAGTGACATTTTTAATTTATGCTATCGTAGTGGTAATTAATAAAATGGTGTTTCTCAGTTTTAT
This sequence comes from Ignelater luminosus, assembly GCA_011009095.1. NCBI lineage: Eukaryota > Metazoa > Arthropoda > Insecta > Coleoptera > Elateridae > Ignelater > Ignelater luminosus. The sequence goes on along the minus strand of VTPC01087530.1, from coordinate 9,331 downwards.
TATTCCTTCTGATTAGTTGAAGATAAGTATGCACAGCATTCATTCTAGGGGGTCACCAAGAAAGCTTTTTCTCTGCTTAATTTCCAACACTGTTCACGTAAACCGACTTAAACTTTTTTCGAATATGTAATTTTTTTGCAAATTCTTTTCAGCCTTATTTTTTTTCTTGAAATTGTATGCGAGCACTTTAGGGAAGTAGAGTTAAGTGTAAATTGATGTTACACTAAGACAAAGTAAGACAGCTTTCAAACTTTGCGGCCGTGTGGCTTCGGGGTTTTATGTTACGGATGGGTTCTTTCAGGTTATGACGACTGTAATATGTCACATATGTTGCAAGCGTTTACCCTGCAGCTCTAAAATCGCGAGTTGGTTATAAAGAGCACAATATTTTTTATGGCCTTTAAAAAGTTACTAAAATACTTTTTAGCGATTATTGACGTTCGCCAAACCTCCCTATTTTCCATACTAAGCGAAGAATTACTTCCACTTTATATTGTGTATTTGAATTAATTGACTTAAATTCTATTATTGCGTTGATACTTTATGTATTATTAAACTAGCAGTAGTTTATGAGATTTCTAGAATTTCATCACAATAAACTTCATCGCGGTTCAGGCATTAGCGGGTTATAAGATCTTTGATCGCATAATAAACGGATAAACTTACGTTTCCCGCCTACGAGAAACCCCGGCTTTCTGTTGAATTATGGAATAGTAGGACAAAATTTAACCTAGGCATGTTAGATGTTTCGTAAAAAGGTTATTTTTGTAAAAAGTGTTTCCTATGCAATTTTTCTTTCCGACTATGTAAAAGTAAACGTATTGTTAGCATTCGTGTAGGTGGCATATAAAACGACAAATCTAAATATTAATAAATAAAATTGAAATATTATTGTAAACATATTTTATTATTAAAAAATTGTTGATGTAGATTTTTACAAAGTTATTCTTTATAGAGGATCAAAAATTATTCGCTACTTTTGTTATTCGCATACCGATAGATATAAAAAATTTAGTTTTGATATAATACAAAGTAATGGAAGAAAAAAATTTATATTAATCTTCTTTAAAGTAGATGTTTCCTGAATTGCACAATTGAACCAAGCGAAATGAATAGATTACCAATACGAAAACTAAAATCCATAAAGATTTTTCACACCACACAGTTATTTTGGTTGCCGCAGCGGGTGTCTCTTAAACCAGACCAGACCACACCAGAATTAAACTCCCACTTAGGAGATCCTCAGAGGAATTTACTTTCCTACTCCATAGTCTACTAGGCGATTATAGTACTTCATCAGATCAATATTAATTCAGCACCCGAAAGGCTTTATGAAGCAGATTACAAACAACCCAAATGCAGCAAAACGTCACAACAGGTTAAAATTAGATGCTTATCTAGCATCGCTTAGACTCCTTAATCCAACAACTTGTTACCTATTCTAATTAAGTTTCAAACCGTGTTTGCGTTATGTTATCCAGCCAGGGCTGCCACAAACGGGTGTGCAAGTCGTACATTGCACTGTACCACTGCCGGGCGGGGTTCGCGAAGGCTTACTGTTACAAAACAGTTTGCGTAACCTAGAGTTAACTCGATAGCTGGGTCGTGAGTCCTGTTGCTTGTTAAGAATCTTAAAAAATAAAAGGAGAATAGTAATTTAACGGGCACCTAGAAATATCCTCTTCAGAATCAATGTAGGATGGGATGCCTCTAAATGGAGCTGGTATTTGGCCTCAAAATAACTTGTAGTAATAAAATCAAATAATAATATTTTAATAAAGGTGTATTGAGACACTCACAAGACCCAAACAAGACAAAATTGATATAAATTAAAAATGTAAATGGAGCAAATTACAAATATATGTATGTAAACAGTCACTAGACATACTGTATGTCACTATTAAATATTTATGTAATTGACTAGGGTTTTGGAGGAACCAGCAGTAAGCTAAATCTAAAGGTACAAAAACGACTAAAATTCTAATATTAGCCGAAAAAGGCTGCAAGCTGTCAGGTTCCCGAGTAAGTAATCAAAAATTGCAGTGGTAGAACAAAAATAAATTTTGGCTAAATACGGCCACTTTACAATTATTAAAAAATTCAGATCCGCCAGTATAAAAACTGCCTTGCCATGCCCCGTGTACCTAGTGGTTTGAATCTTAAAGAATAATGACATTTAATGATTTTTAAAACAACAAAATTGAAATTGAAAACTTTCATTAATTATTAGTTAAATCTAAAATCAACTAACAGCTTACTTAATCAAATTTATAATAGACGCCCTAGCTTAGGACGATTGAGCCAATATTATCATGCAAACTTGTAATTTTATTAACACGCAAAACTAATCTCACTGTTAATACGGGTATAACCCAGGCTGATAACGACAGGATTCAGTGTTGTAATAAGAAGCAGCACGATAAGGAGAATCCAGCTTTCATGTACTAGTGCGTTTATTATAAGAAAATTCAACTCCGGTAGAAATAACTTGAAATTACATATAGGTACAAGCTTTTCGAATGCAAGTTTGTTTGTTTACTATTTACTACTGAATATTGTCTCCAAGCCTACACATCAAGCATAAATTGTTACATCGAATTGTCTGGCAAGGGTTCTAACTTCCACAATAATGACTAAGAAGATATATTGATTTGCACAGTGCTCTCAAATCATCCAAGATGTCCAGATATTTCAAGATTATCTACCAAGATCATATGCCATCTCGACATCTTGTGGCATAAAAAGTTTCATCTGTTTCTACCGAATATGATGAAAGGTACACCCCGAATTTATGATTTGCTTTTTTAAATTAAGCTTTACCCAGACAGAAATCAATCAATCTCCTGCAAAGAGCAGGATAAAAACAGCAGTAGCTAGCTACAAATCAGTAGCAATAATCGAGTTCGTTTAATAAAATGAAACAAAAAACTAATCAAAACGGGCTGAAATGAATTCAACCGGGCCTTTAAATGACAAATTAATAGTATCAGGTAAAATAGGGTCCGATACAGCTACCCCTAGAATTAAACTTGCACAGAAAGAATTTAACCTTACCAATGCATGAATATCGATTCAGAGAATCAACAGACACCTGCGGAAGGCCCCTCCGACGTCAAACACTTAGAAAGTTTTTAAAAAAAACTTCGAAAATTGACGATCTTGACAGTTCACTAGCAAAACGACAGTCCTGACACTGTAATATCGCGGCTACGTTCTTGCTACTCTCCGACAACGTACCAATCCACAGTACTACAACCCAATTTCTATAAATCACCTGGAGAACATTGACCCCGCGCAAGCATGAGTGAAAAATGAACTTTTAACCACTACTAACCTAACCACACCCTCGCTTGAGGTGAAATGCATTAAAAAAATGAACGTTTAATTGCATCTAACCTAACCACAGCCTCGCTAGCCTTCTCCCCGCAAGATTGGACCATTTTGCGAGTGAAAGAAGGCGCCTATAACATCCATACGCGGTTCATGTTGCAGTAGGGGTTTGTAGTGTGTGCAGCAGCTGAATTAGTTGCCAACTTCATTGTTTTTATCGCGCAACATAACCTAAGATGTGCTTAAAAATCGTGTTTGTTTTTTGTCGATTTTACCAAGATTGGATTAATTTTCTTTATCCCCGGTCACCTAATTGTGTTCTGTGAGTAATTCTCTACCTGCTGATACCAAAACCTTGCTCTCAAGACGTCGTTTTCCTAGGGGTAGCTATATCGAATAATTACCAAAAAAAGTTAAATAACGCCTACCTGAGTAGGAGTTAATAAGAGGCAATAATCAAAATTATAAATACGACCTTTGTTTTTAGTCCAGTCAAATTAGAAAAAATAGGGGAAATAATTTAAAAAAGTTTTTAAACTTTGGTCAAATACTCATTAAGGGTCTAGGAAAAAAACTCGAAAAGTTCCCACCCCTGGGGAGAATGTTTCTTCCCACCTATCCTCTTCTAAACTGAATTTTTTCTGTCTTTTTAAAGTTTTTTCAATTTTTAAGCAAAACCATTCATATTGCAAGGATGACATCGATTACCATCCTGTACAAGTTTTTGATAGAGTACTCTTTATTGAGTAGTAGAAGTTAGAAATAGCAGCAACTTTCGGAGGCATCCCCCAAAACTGAACATTAAATTCGTATTTCACATAAGTAAAAGTTACAAGGTACATTTATAGTAGGGTATAAAGTACAAATTATTCAAGTTGAAAGTCATCTTCAAAGTCAGTAGGTTCGGTATTAGTGTAACATCCACCACAGTTCTTACACATTGCCGTTTGCTTTTACATATCGGCAATTTCTACCGTACCCTTGATTGCAGTCATATGTAATGAGACTCGGGATCGTGCCAGATGCTGGTAGTCTGACGATGAAAATAGGTGATAAAGATTGATTAGACAGTTTTCAGCCACAGTCAGTTGCAGTGAAGCAATTTCCCAACCAAGTCTGAAGTTGATGAAATACATGGCGAGAGTGGAAACGAGCAGCCGCATCTGTGATGGACAGCAGGCGTGAAAGAAGCACAGCACTGCTTGCTTGACCTACCAGTTTCTCAAAACATCATCTAAGGAAAAATCATCTAAGCTAGCACTTTTGCTCGAGCTTTCTTTTTTTGTCATAAAGAGCCAGTATAAATTGCTTTCATTTTCTTTCAATTAAGTCTGGACTTGATGTCGAGTCATTGAAGGCTGTGGGTATTTTGTGTAGACGGGAATTGCTGTTAAACAATTGAATGATCTGCGATTTGCCCTTCCCATAAAATCCTAAGGTGATACCACATCCACTCATTGCGTGCAAAAATGAAATAGATTCCTTGCAGTTGTTGATAATGGTCGATTGTTGTATGTCTCGGGAACTGTAGAATCTTGTTTTTACGCTTTCTTTTCCTTGTTTTATCAGCAGGATATCTTGTCCTTCTAGACAAAGGGCCACAAGGAGTGTGAGAAGATCAACATATTGACCCACAACAACCACTTGTTCATTCCTTTCTGAAGCTTCTATAGCTTCACGGACTATGGGAACGTCTGCATCATCTCTTGCGATTTTAGTTCTTATGCCATCACTTTCTATATGTTGAGGTTCTTTATTTTTCAAATTGCTCAAGAAGGTAGCTTGAGACTCTGAGAATATAGTGCTTTCAGTAAAACCAACATCTTTTGCTGTTCGTTTTATCAATCTCCTCTGTCGCTTCACATTCTTTGTGTTCGAGCCACTCTGAGAACATCCGTCGAAAACAACAACCACTTTATCCTTATAGTGTTTGGTAATATAAGAGCTAAAGGTTTGATAAACGTCACCAAATGTTCCTTGCTTTGGCCAAACTACGTGGTGATTGAGGTAGCCTCCATCGATTGCATAAAAACACTCTGCACCAATTTCACTTGAACGTTCAGGTATGCAATCAAAAATATTGTAAAGAGCTGATTTCTTGGTCTTCTTCATGCTCTACTTTTTTTTAAATAAGGACATGAGTATTGCAGCCAGCTCATATCTAAAAACGTCTCGCAAATCATTGGGTGTATGGATAGTGCAGAGTATCTTTTGAAATAATTAACTTGTGTCAACTGTAACACTGGTGGTAGTAGTTGACGTTGTTTTCACCACGAAAGAGCCCTTAAACTTGTGGTTGGCAAAGGTCATCACAAGCTACAGTATTATGACAGTCAACATCTTCTTCAGCTACTATTCCACTTGCAATTAAATACAGTTCTTCTTTTTCCACAAAAGGAGAATGTTCTCTAAGCCAAATTTCAAATGTTTTTTGTGTTTTGTCATTTATTTCCATCCTTGCTGGCCTCAATTCTACATGCAAAACTCTTCTATTACTTCATATATGTGCTGGACGACTGGTAAACCACATACCCTTTTGTTGAAAACACCGTCAGTAAACCATCTACCATGTGAAACTCCCTCAATGCTTTTGATGTGCTTCATAAGGGTTTGTTCAATCAACATGCCAGTCTCGTTCACACCACACCTCTCGGTAAAGAACGCTGACCAGCGCTGTGGTGCTTCCACCATTTTACTAACTGCAGTACTTGAATTCCATTGGCAAGAAAAACGCGTTTAAAACATAGATGTTTCACCCAGAAGTTAGGCCGACTTTTCTTAAAATATGTCTTTTCGACTCGTAAATGTCTATATCATTGACGAATGTTCAGGAGAACGTCTCAACCAATAACGGGATGCTACGGGATTCCTGTCGGGTCGGCAATGTGTGGGCCAGAGCGACAATCAGCACCAGAGCTTTCGGTCTCTTGGTAAATCAAGCGAAGACGAGGGTTTTTATTTTGGGACCTTTTCTGGATTTTGATCAATCTAAGATCCGAAAAGACCCTTCAGGATGGATGTTTGTGTGAATTGAGTCTAGGATTTTCTGACGTATATACTAATTGAGTGTAAGGTTTAAGGAAATTGCAGATTGTCTAGTTAGATTCATATTCCTTTCAATACATTCTCGTTGTTTTTCATTGGTCATAATTATCTGCTAGCCAAGTCAGACCATCAATCTGACATGTTATTCGTGATTTTAGAAAATTGAGAAGGAAATTCGGAAGAGTTCCATTAATGTCTAATCAAATGGCTTTTCTAACATGACATGAAAATGTTTCGACTTTCTTGTTTCCAAAATTAGAATTCTGTTTTAGACAAACACTTCTAGACTGGACGCAACGCAACAATTAAGGGAAGTACCAGGTGTATACCTATGAAATGAGACTTTCAGCTATTAGACCACAGATGTCGCTAGGAGTATTTTTAAACTGTCCCAAATGTCTTATTTTTTTCGTCTGTCATCTGTCAACAATATTCAATTCATTGTTTGTGATGTTTCATACAACAACGCATTTTTTTCGCTCTTAAAAATGTCGAATTTCGTTCCTTCAAACTACGATTTGCCGACATCGTTGATTTTCTGTTATCAATTGAAGAAAAACGCTTCTCAAGCTCATCAAATGCTTATAGAAGCTTACGATGGACATGCTCTAAGCAGAGCACAGTGCTTCAGGTGGTTTGAAAAATTCCGAAGTGGTGATTTTAGCGTGGAGAACGAGGAACGTGGCCGGCCACCGAAAAAGTTTGAGGACACCGAATTGCAAGCATTGTTGAATGAAGATGATGGTCAAACGCAAGAAATGATGGCAGAGCAGTTGGGAGTGACCCAAAAAACCATTTGCAAAAGTTTGAAAGACATGGGCATGATTTTAAAGGTCGGAAGATGGGTGCCGCATGAACTGACTGAAAGGCAGCAAGAGAACCGAAAAACCATTTGTGAAATGCTGCTCTCCCGGTTCAAAATGAAGTCTTTTTTGCATCGAATCGTTACGGGTGTATTTCTCCAATCCCAAGCGTAAACGATCGTATGGTCCGCCCGGCCACAAGCCAAAATCAACGGCCAAACCAAATCGCTTCGGCCGCAAGGCAATGCTGTGTGTTTTCTGGGATCAGCATGGTATGATTTGGTACGAGCTATTAAAACCAGGTGAAACAGTTGACGGTGCACGCTACCAACGACAATTGGCCGATTTGAACAGCGCTTTACACCGAAAACGCCCAGAATATGCCGATCGGCGTCACAAAGTAATTTTTCTTGATGACAATGCACCACCACATCGAACAAGAGCGACCCGGGAATTGGTGGAGACGTACGATTGGGAACCGCTGGTGCATGCGGCTTACTCACCAGACTTGGCGCCTTCCGATTATCATTTGTTTGCATCGATGGGCCACGCACTTTCCGAGCAGCGCTTCAATTCTCACGAAGAAGCCAAAAAATGGCTCGATGATTGGTTTGCGGCCAAAGACGGCCAATTTTTTTGGCGCGGCATTCACAAATTGCATGAGAGATGGGTAAAATGTGTCGCTAGCGATGGCTATTATTTTGAAGATTAAATTTGTAACCATTTTTTGTTAATAAACGTTTAAAATTGAAAAAAAAAGTCTCATTTCATAGGTATACACCTATGTAGGTATCTTTCTAAGCTTTCATTACCGTTTTAGATCTTGATAGGTTTAAATGAAAATTGCTTTGAGTTGTGTAATCTACCGAATCTTAAGTCTATTAAGTAGAATTAGTCGCATCAAAGGCTCTAATTACTTTACATATATAGTCTGGGAGATATTTTGCAGATAACGATTAGCAAGCAGCAGTTTCACACATCATTTGCATTCATGAAATATTAACAGCAATGCAGTGGCATTACTAAAGACAGCTTGGCAGCTAAAGGTTTTTGGTTACAGACTTTAGGTTCTCTTATTTGCTGCATTATGTTTTCCTCAATTGATCCTAATCCTTCAAAAGAATTATAAACTGGATCGCTATACAGTTGTCATTCTCATAACTGATTTGTAAACTGTCTGCGAAATATAATGATATTTTTTATATCAGACTGTTCAGGACAGAAAAAATTATATATATGTTAACTCCCAATTGCCGAAAACAATTTTTTGAGTTGAACCAAATAATAATTTAGATAGCCTTAGTTTTCTAGTTTTAAAATAGTTTTGAAGTTCTAAAAGCTTCAATTAGGTGATTAACTAGTATAAACAATCAGTGTGATCGTTTTATTCTGAACTAATTTGCATTCTAATTGAAAAAAGTACTAACACCCGCCTCTTCCGTTAAGTTGCAGCGCCAACTAAATGCATGTTTCGACAAAGTCAATAAGGGCAGCTTTGAACATTTTTTTAAAAAACATACGTGAATTACAGCAGTTGGAATCCTTTCTTGTGTACGGTAATTCGATTACGTTAATACAGTTTTCAGTGAATGCATCCGATTTTGTCTAGTGCATGGGACGAATTAAGCACAGTTAGCCTGAGCTAAATGTATATAAAATAGCTAGATCCTTGCCACTAGCAATCTGAGGCGAAAATCGGTCCTGGTCAACATTGGTATAATTTAAGGTAAAACTAGTAGTAAGCAAAATTTCAAATAAAAATTTTAAATGCATGGAGAAGTTTATGAATGTTTTTCATTTTTCATTTTCTGCTGTTTTGCTTCTGAAATACTTAACAAAATCTAGCATATTTTCTGTGAAATTTAGTTTCTGGTAGATTTGGAATAATGTACGTGGATGCCACAAATATATCAGTTGAAGTATCTTCTACTTCTGTCACTTCAATTTCAAAAAATAGATTTTTAGTAATCTAAAATAGGAAATACTAAATAATAACAAAATGCGAAAAGATAAACAGTGATGTATTAAACATTTTCTCGAAAGTTGTTTTTAATCCGTGAACATCACCTCACCTTTCCATTTAAATATATAGAAGGTTCCTCTCAATATTGAGCTTCTAAAGCAGAAAATAATTTAAAGTACTGATATTTTTC
>VTPC01087529.1:0-11519 GCA_011009095.1 Ignelater luminosus | reverse complement strand
GTTGTCATTTACTAACTTTAATCTATTTCACCGTTCTTATAAAAATTTATACGAAAATATATACTTTTAGACCACCTTATATATCATTGAAATGAAATTTCTAATAAATTTGCTGGTATTAAATTTATGTTGCACATGGGAATTTTCTTTGTATTAAAAATCTTATGAATTATTTCGTTATAATTACTCTGGGATGATCAGGATTGATCTTATTTTGTTATCTATAGTTATCTCTGGTTGCCAGATGTATTTTAAGCAACTTCTTTTGCTTTTGTAGAATTAATTTCTGCTTGTTTGTATGATTTATTTCGTTTAATAGTTCTGTTTGACATTTATTTGTTTTCAGCTATTTAACCGAAATTATCTTTTATCGCTCCATCAGCTGTTGAGTAACTATTAGATTCAGGATTGATTGTATCAACTTTGGTTAATTTAGGGTTATTTGCAGGCGAATATTTCTGAGATTTTGATACAGTAGCTTTCTCTCTAAATTCATTATTTACTTATTAGATTTTAAACCAATTTCCGGTATGCCTTATTAATGTTTTTATTGTTTTCATTGATATATTGTCGTTATCTTATAGGAATGCGTGTAAGCTGGAGATTATATTTCCGAAGGTTAGAGTTTTCTTTGTAATTTCTGGACCAATCTGCAGTCGCCAAATATTTCTTTGAGGTCTTCTGACGGAAATTTTGAATGGTCATTGGTTGGAGATTGTGCATCTGCTGGCAGAATCTCACTTCGAATTGAGAAGGGGGCAGTTTAAGAACTCGCCTTGTGGGAGACTGACGTGCTGTTTAGTGTCCATTGTACGGTTCTGACCGTTTATTTTATTTTTCCCTATTTTGTGGGGAAGTGATTAGTTTTTTTTGCGGGTGTGTGCGTGCACTCCCTTGTGGACCTTTTTTTATTAACATTGGATCTTTTCACTTTCGTGGATTTTATTAAGAAGCTTCAAATACACTGTAGGTATGTTGATCTGTCTCATTTGTTTCTCTATTCTCACTGTTTGCGTGTCCTCCATAGCTTCTTTGGGAGGAGCCCGCAGTGCCCTCTGTTTTTGTGGAAAGTCGCCATCTCTTGGAGTGAACCGGTAGCTTGCTGGAGGTGTCAGCGCTCTTGGGAGTTTTCTCGGACCGTGGATCGCCTGAACAAACCTTGTTCACCTGTATTTTTCCCTTCAGGACCATTTAGTCATTAGAATTGAGTCACCTGTAGTTTATTGAATTACTTGTAAACAATTTTTTTCATTTGTCTTGTTAAACTGTTTCACTTTAATTATGGTATTTAATCTTTTTGCTAATTTTTTATTAGGCCCTCTGAAAAAGTTTCGAGTTAATTTTAAAGTTTTGAAAACTTCATTTCATGAAAAGAATATACGAATAAAAATTAATTTTCATATTTTTTTAACCGTATTTGTAAATAAAAATTTGTTGTTTTAATGCTTTCATCAATGATAGGTCACAAATATAAGAACAGTTTTGTGTGTTTTGAATTCCGTTTCAGGTTATGAAGAAACAATTGTTTTCCGGTCTGATATAGCGCTATCTCAGTGGAATCTTCATTTCTAGTAAGTTTATTATATTTTTTGTTCTGATATTGTGTTCCTATCGCACATATTTTATTGTAATTTCAACAAACTTGTTTAATGTTTTGAGAATTTAAAATTTCATTGATTGCTTATACAATTTAATTATATTAAATAGTGTTTCAAATTTTATTAAGCTACAATTTTTTCATGAAGTTAATTCATTTTTTTAATTTTTCTTAATAGAATTAAATTATCTTAATAATTGGCGCCCATTCATTTGCTAATTTTTTATTTAGGCATGGACTTGCTATCATGTAGTATTTATTTCAAGATCCTAACTGTAGATTATATACTAATTAATTTTATGATATATTTTGATTATTGTCTTGGTGACATAATATATGATATATCTATGTACATATTTTTTTGAATTGACATCAATAGAACTGCATGAAATTCATTGTGTTGTCTAGTTATTTGACCTGCGCCTCTCATTGGCCCACGATCCAAGGCCCCGACTGTAGTTAGTTGGGCAGACCATAAGAAGCTCTTTAAATATAAGTAGCTGTAACGCGAGATTACGTTACAAGCCCCTAAAATATTTTTGTCTTTGGTATTAAATAGTTATTTGGGAATGCTGATGTTATTTCTAAATGTTACTTTGTATTCTTTGTGTAATATTATCTTAGTTTTTTATTTAAATGTTTGGTATCATTTGGTTGCAAATTAAATGGATAAATTTCTCTAATGGCGAATCCATAGCCTTCTGTTTTATTAAAGAAGGTATACCTTATACATTCTCTAGAAAATATGCTTGTGTCGAGTCATTCATCTTTAAACGTAGAAATCTATTTTTTTTTAAATTATGCAGTTTGGCAAAAAAAGAATTCATCTATTTTTCAAATGAGATTATTGTTGTTCCTGTAAGAATAACACAACAACAGCACTTACAATCTTTGAAAAAATACGTGCCATGCAATTTGGTTTAAGAAAAAGCTTTGGTACTCAAAATGCATTACTACAGATTTTCAATTTTCTATTTTGAAAAAACAAATTTCTTAGTGCCACATTCTTAGAATATATCAGCAATGCTTACGGTTATGCCAGTCTTTCACAAAGTATATAGTGATCACCAGGCGTAAACGATTCAGAAGGATAAGTTTGGATTGAATGTGTAGATCTGGATTGCCTGCCTGAATTTTGTTATTTGTTTACAATATTTAGAAGGCATTACTTTGAATTATTCAATATTTTGATGGTAGCAATTCAATTCAAAAAAGAGACCAAACCTTTGCACTTTGCACGACTGGAGCATTAGTAGATGATCAGTACAGTTATCATTCTGATATGAGTCTAATGAACTATTTTTTCTAGTCTAGAACTAGGAAACAAAATTGTGCATGCATGCAAAAACAAACCTATAAGAAGCTGCAGGAAATAGACAACAGATTACTAAGAAAATGCGCAAAATATAAAATTATGTTAATTTTGTCTAATTCAGCTAAATCAAGTTTTCAGTCTTGCAGTGAAAGAAGAAGAGTGGTTGTTTATATGTCTAAGATCTTGGGAATTGTTGCAAAGCAAAGCAAAATGATATTTCTTATGTATCTATCTTTAATTACGTTCCCTGCTTTAATTACGCATATTACCTGAGAGAAAAATAGAAAACACAGTCTGCCAAAACAGAAGAAAAATATATAAGAAAGCTACTTAATTTAGTCTTTGTAACACTAGTAAAAAAGAGTAAATTTGCAAAGACATTTGTTGAATTTATCAAATATTCAAAATGATCATTGAAAAGTGATAAATGTAAATAAGGCGAAAGCATATTATTCAATGGGTCGACATATTTAAAGCCTAGGACGCTTCATAAGGAATAATCCGCTATTCTGTGTTTTATCTTTCATAGGCACGAAACTGTTATCAGCCTAGGACGTTAAATTGCCTCCTAAGTATATAGAGAAGTCTCCTACAACTATCTTCCTTTACGAGTTTAAAAACTTCTCGCAAGAAGCATCACCACGTTTCGTTTTTGTATTGGGCTGCCATCTACATTGAGATTTTGTGCTAACATGTAGACCTGACTTTCTAGAAAGGATCATGCATTAGAAAACATTCACTGACATACTAAACAATATATTTTTCCCGTTTGTCTCACCCATGATTGGATGTTGTCTCAATCCTTGCCCGATAACATATTTGAAAGTTCCACCGGTTATCAGTTATCACATCCATTAGAGAGGTCCATGCCTAGAAATGCCAAAGTTCAATGTCAAAATTAGTACTACTAAGAGATTACTTTTTCCAGTTAAACTGAGGTCAAACAAATTTTTCTGTGCATTTACCGCGGTAGTTGAGTGACAGTGTCAGTGTTCCGGTAAAATTCCACTGGAAAATTGCGCTAAAAAAGCGAACAAATGTAAATGTCAATTTCGGTGGCAGTGCTCCAAAGAAAATATTTTTCTAGAAAGACTAAAGTATAATATACCCTCTACACTAGTGCATCAAGGCAGTCCTTTTCAGGACTAATCCAGTATCAAAGAACTATATACTTCTTAAATTATCTAATATAAGTATATATATTTTTTAATTTAATTTATTCATTAATTTTATGGGAACAGTTTGTTACACCTACTCCTAGAATTAAACTTGTATAAAAAGAATTTAAACTTACCATGCAAGACACCTGTGAAAGGTCTCTCCGACGCCATTTTTAAAAAAAACTTCGAAAACGACAGCTATGACACTATAATATCCCGGCTACGTTCCTGCTACGAACAGCGTACCAACCGACAGTACCACAACCCAATTTCTCTAAATCACCTAAAAAACATTCACTCCGCGCAAGCATGGGTGAATTCATTTAAAAATGAACTTTTAACTACTACTAACCTAACCATACCCTCGCTTGGGGTGAGATTCATTGAAAAAATGAACGTTTAACTGCTTCTAACCTAACTACACTCTCGTTAGGCTCCCCGCAAGTTTGGGTCATTTTGCAAGCCGCCTATAACGTTCATGCGCGGTTCATGTTGCAGTAAAGGTTGGTAGTTTGTGCAGCAGCTGAATTAGTTGCCAACTTCATTGTTTCTATCATGCAACATAACCTAAGATGTGCTTAAGAATCGTGTTTGTTTTTCGCTGACTCCACCAAAATTGGAATAATTTTCTTTACCCCGGCCACCTAATTGTTTTCTGTGAGTAATTCTCTACCTGCTGATACCAAAAACTTGCTCTCAAAACGTTACTTCCTAGGGGTAACTATACATATATCAAACAATTACCAATTTTATTATAATACTACACACTAACTGCCACGCACGCCGTGTGCCCGTAAATATTTTGCGCTCCGTGCACCGTACCGTGTTGCGCCGAGTGAAGTAAACTATTCTTCGAGCTATTATAAACAATTTTATCTGTAAACGATGCTAAAGCAAATCGAAGATTTCTCAGACGGAGAAGAAAGAGATTGGGCAACTACATGGTCACATGTGACAGCTCAAATACAACAACTACAACTACAAAAATCAGTGATCCAATAACAGAGGAAAACCAAAGTTTCTCAAATAATGCATACAAAACAGTGATACAGAAGCAATCACAAAAGAGAACTCGACAAGAGTTTATTGAAAACAGCGAGGTTGCCACAGAAAGCAGATTCAATTTTCTCGCAGTCGAGGACATGAAAGAGGAGAAATACATTACCGAAAGCGTGACTCCGTCAGAAAAGAAAATGAAAATTCCCCCCATTATAGTAACAGAGAAAGAACGCTGGGTAACATTATCCAGTGAACTCAAACGTCTCAAATACAATTTTACAAAAGCAAGAAATATCAACTATGGGATAAACATCAATCCAGAAACAATCGATGACTATTGCAAAACCATCCATCTCCTTGACATGAACAACATAGCATTTTACACGCACCAACTCTCTGAAGACAAATTGATTAGAATGGAAATTCGAGATATTCCCTCCGAAATATTTACTGTGGACGTCTAGGACGATCTGGAAGGAAAAGGCTTTCAGATAAACTCAGTAGTCCGAATTATAGTAGATAAAGAGCGTCGTCTCACACCCCTGGTGCTAGTGAACATTCAGAAAACTGCAGATGCAAAAGACATCTGCAGCCTACGAACCGTTCTCTCACTCAACATAAAACCTGAAACACCAAGAAAGAAGCCGTCCTCCATCACACAATGCCACAGATATCAGAGCTTGCACCACTCCCAGAGAGGTTGTCGCTCTCTCCCTCGATGCGTCAAGTGTTCCGGAGGCAATCACTCCGCCACTTGTACAAAAGCCAAGGACTACCCGGTGACCTGTATCAACTGTGGTAGAGGCTATCTAGCTAGTTATAAAGGATGCTCTAAATTTCCTAAGAAAACACACTCACAGATAAATTCTAAACAAATAATCGACAGTCGACGCTTGAACCCAACGATAAGTATATACCATTTAGTCCACCTCACTTTATAAAATCGTTCAGCAACCCCTCCCGCTGCCTTCGCTAAAACACCTCCTTCTCACTATTCCAACAGTCATAATTCCCCTCTTTTAACCCGACTACTGGGAAATGCCGCAACCACTAAGCATCCGACGGCATTAAAGAAAGTGCTCTTTATCGCTCTAGACGCTCTATCGCATAAAGACATTACACGTGCATTCCTCGAACTATTACCAGAAACCATACAATACTACTCCGACATCGGCAAACCCTTCCATAAACAATCTAGGAAACTGCAAAATAGAAGAAAGTGAAAAATAAAAACATCTTGCTGCAGCCATAATATGCAACAGGCTAAAAACAGCCCATCAAAAACTAACAACGTGAACCCTAAACCAGATGAAGGAGGTAAGGGCAAAAGTTAAGTACTCCAAAATCAGCCAACCGATAAGAGAAAAAGCTCACCTCAATTGTTGTTGAATAAAGTTAATTAGAAGTGAAAATACCAAATCTAAGCATCGCACATCAAAGCAATAATGATCAGAGCAGCACCTAGACATCTTTAGCACGAACGTGAAATCATCAGTACCATCAACAGCAGCATGCATGCTCAATAAAATCTAGTCTAGGATATCTTTCTTTGATTTGTTTCAAATATAGCAATAGTTTTGTCATTATTGCAAGAGAAGATCGATTTCGCAGTAGTCAATACTTTCATATAACAGAAACTAAACATTAAAATGCGAAAATATGGTTAAAATGCCACGTTGAGTGGGTTCTTCTTTTCAGTTTTGAAGAAATTTAAACAAAGTTAAAATAAAACAAAATGAAATTAAAACAATGTCAAATATTGAAAAACACTTGTTAAAACAAGGCAGCAGGCATACTATCTCTTGGTTTTCCATGGAAGATTGCTTGTCTCTTTGGTGATGCTATATGTATCACTAAACAAAGATAGCGGCTAATGCAGTTAGTGTTGTTGAGCTCCCAGTGAAAAAAGTGTAATACTGTGCCAGTATCAGGGTTACAGTGTATAATCTGTGGAACGTTAATGCACCCGGGCTGTCTAAAATATTTTACAGATATTGTTAAACTGGACGAAAAGCACATAAAGTGTTGTGACGAGACAGAACAAAGCGATGTACTAGTAAGAAATGGTGGATTAGACGATTCAATGGATTCTAGAAACACAATCATTATGGAACGAGCCGATGTGAAATCAAAAGATGAAGTAATTAAGGAGCTTTTGCAAGAGAAGAAGAGATTAAGTAAGGAAAATAGTTTATTACAAAAATTAATCAGTGAGATGGAAGATAAAAATGGACTTCTGTACTTTAAAATAGGAGTGTTAGAGAAACAAATAACAGGTGAAACTGACTGTAAATGTAAAGTACAAACAAACATCGCAAACAGAAAATATTGAAACACACAACCTTGACACCACAAAAGAAACTGTTAAAAAGGTAAAACCAAAAATCACAAAAGAAACTGTAGCAGCCAGTATCCATTTAACAGAGAGTCAAATTAAATGTAAAGAGATCATCTTCTTAAATAGCGATGTAGAAAATCAACAACGAAAGACATCTATGCCCAAAAAACAACAGAAAAGGATTATAGTGGGCTCTCAAGTAAACGAAATTTGTAAATTAAAAGTAGTCCCTAAGGTAAAATCGATTCACATTTGCAAGTTATCCACTGACATCACAGCACAGGAAGTTCTTGACCACGTGGTATCGGTAGCTCCAGTAATATCATGCGAAAAAATTGAATCGAAATTTCCAAAATATTACTCCTCATTTAAACTTGATGTGAATGAATGCGATGCTGATAAGATTATGGATCCAACTGTATGGCCGAAAGGAACCTGCATCAATAATTCTTTTTACCGAAAAAATCAACCCCGGCGCATACAAAAATAAACAGTGTTGTGAGAAATAGTGTGCAAAATAAAAAGATAAGTTCAAATTGTAATAATAAATTTACTATCGTGCATATTAATGCTCAATCTGTTCGAAATAAAATAATAATTTTTGAAGATTTTGTAAATAACTTTAGAATAAAAATAGATGTACTGTGTGTAAGTGAACATCACATGCGACCTGGTGAACCAGAAAATTTGCTCCTTAAAAATTATAAAGTTATAAGTCACTATACAAGATCAACCACTACAGGTGGAGGTGTTATAATACTTTGTAAAAATAAGATTTTATACAATCCTTTAGATAAAATTAGTGAACTGTCAATTGAAAAACATATTGAGATTACAGCTGTAAATTTTGTGCAAGAGGAAATTATTTGCGTTACAGTTTATCGGCCTCCAGCTGGGGATTTTGATGTATTTATGTATAAAATGAATGAATTGTTGACAATTTTAAATAATTTTAATTGTCGTAATAAATGGAGATTTTAATATTAGATTCAATATCAAAGACAAAACTTATGTTAAATTTATAGATATAGTAAACTCTTATGGATTTGTGCATACTATTACCGAATCGACTAGACTTTCAAATTGCATTGACAATATCTTAGTAAATTTTGGAAATTTTAGACAGTATAATACTTGGGTTGAGGATCATGGATTATCGGATCATAAAGCTATATTTATTACCATTGAATGCAAACCTACTTTCAAGGATGAAATCACCTCATATAGACCTTATACAGATGTAGGCAAATTTAGATTTTTAAAATTAATAGAAGCTATAAATTGGAATTTTGTAAATGAAATTCATGTTAATGTTAATACTAAATTTTCAAAATTTATTATACCTTAATAGAATCGTTAAATTGTAAAATCAAAAACTAACATGGTAGGCGTCGGAATTAAGAAAAATGAAGGAGTATTTAAATTTTTTAAAGGAATTAAATAAGGATTTTCCCAACTTAAAACTAAATGAATTGATAAATAGTTTTCGTGTAAAATATAAAAAAGAGATGGAACGGGCAAAAAGTAACAAGTACGTTAAACAAATCCATGATAGCAATCAAAAGCCTAAAGTATACTGGGATATAATTAATGAAAACAGAAGGGGTAAGATAGTCTCAAACAAGATTAGTTTTGATGTAAATAAATTAAATAATTTTTTTATAAAACAACCGGAGAATGTATTGAATAGTCTTCCTTTAGTACAAAACACTTCCAGTCCAAATATTCAACAAACAAATGTTAAGTTTAGTATACAACCTGTATCAGAAAATAATATGCGTGATGCAATAAATAGATTGAAAAATAAAACTAGTCGTGATTATTACAATTTAAATGCACTGTTAATTAAGTGTATTAAAAACATAATCATACCACCGCTTACTAAAGTATTCAATGGTTGTATTGAAGAAGGTATATATCCCAATGCCTTAAAAATTTCCAAAGTTATACCCATACATAAAAAGGGATCGTTGAATGATATGAATAACTATAGACCAATTTCTCTTGTTCCCATTATATCTAAAATATTGGAAACGTTAATTAAAGATCAAATTGTGGATTATTTTGAAGCTAGTAAACTATTTTATAACCAACAATTCGGCTTTCGTAAAAATAGGTCAGTAACCGAAGCTATAAATTGTCTTTTAGATTTTGATTGCGTTAATCATGATACTCTGTTACAAAAATTAGAGTTGTATAACTTTGATGCCTCTAGTATTAACCTATTTCAATCATATTTACAAAATCGCAAACAAAAAGTTTTTCTAAATAATACTTACTCGGAAGAAGGGTTATTAACTAGTGGAGTTCCACAAGGATCCGTATTGGGTCCTATCTTATTTTTTATATATATTAATGATTTACATACGACAATATTTTTTGGTAAAGTAATTTTATTTGCTGATGATACAACGTTCTTGCGATATCATCAAGATGAGAATAATTTGTTTAATGAAATGAACATTCATCAATCTAAAATCAAAAATTGGCTAATACAAAATTGTTTAAAATTAAATGTAAATAAAACAATAAAACTAATCTTATCACATCGAACGCTTGTAAATCATCAAAATGAAGATTCTGTAAAATTTTTAGGAGTATGGTTAGATCCAGTATTAAGTTGGGATAGTCATATTGAATATTTAGCCACAATTCTTTCAAGAAATTTATTTGTTCTACGTAACTTAACTCATATTGTACCTACTCAAGTAGCTGTAACCGCATATTATGCTTTAATAAACGCACAATTGGCTTATGCTGTTGTATGTTGGGGACATTCTACTCATGCCAATAGAATCTTCAACCTGCAAAGAAAAGCTATACGTATCATTACAAAAAAATCTTATACCGATGATGTAAAACAAGATTTTATTAGTTTAAGCGTACTAACATTTCCATCCCTTTATATTTTTAATAGCTTAATTCAAACTAAAAAATATTTAGACGATTATAATACACAAAATAATGTTCATAATTATAGTACAAGAGATAACTTTAAAATTCGTTTAGATTACTTGCGTCTTAATTCAAGTAGATATAGTAAAAATTATTATGGCCCTTTGTTTCTCAATAAATTGTAACATTGTAAATTTGCCATTAAAATCGTTTAGAAATAAGATTAAAAGATATCTGATAAGTGAAGCCTTTTACTCAATTCAGAAATTAATGGATCATGAATTGAATTCCTGTAGCATAGACATGTAAAATAAATACAGCTTTATTATCATATCAAGAGAGATCTGTGATATATAAGAAAAAAAAAATTTACTCTGCTTTTTTAAAATTTATAATTTGCATTATGTATTTTATTGTATTTTTTCATTGTATTTATTTATTGTATTAAGTATTAGTGACTTGTTATTCTACACTGTATTAAACTTTATTGTATTATTGACTTGTGCAAATACTCTGTATACTAGCATAAATGAATAAATGACAAATGACAAATGACAAATGTATGTACTGCCTATAGGAACAGGTGTGCGACTCAGTCCTCTCTAAATCAGTATTTGCCCCATGTAAGAGATCAGTATCAAGTGTACCCTAAAGATTCTTTTACTAATACTGGCCACTGAACGTCTGAGATATTGGCAGGGCCTTATTATTCAATAGGTTAGCAAGGGTAGAGATCAAAGTGCCCTATAATGAGCAGGCGCTGCGTGATCTGGTCCGATTTTTAAATTCGCCCCTCTGTATTTTACGTGTCACATACGGATTGTACATGCCTGATTATTATCCGGCTAGGATACCCAATTTTCCTAATCCGGTTCTGAAATAAGGTAACAGTGGCTTCAGCATACAGTTGTTATTAACTTTCCGCGTTGTCTTTATCTTATCTTACTTTTGGACAATTTCCATAAAAAGATATCGAAGTCTTAGATAGAAGGAACTCATAAGAGGTAAATTTGCACCGCTCGTAATTTGAAGAAGAGCCTGACAGGTAATTTAATAAAGAAGCAACTCATTATTTAAATTAACAAAAAATGTCTTTACGAACAAAATGATGTAAAAGTGGTATCACTGAACGCAGAATGTAATTTTGATTCCGAACATTCAGAAATACATCTAGAGTTTGTTTAACTATCCTTATAAATCTTGTACAAATTTATT
>VTPC01087528.1:0-12053 GCA_011009095.1 Ignelater luminosus | reverse complement strand
ATTGACACAATCATTCCACTTTTCTGCAGTTACACCAGCAATTCCATCACATAAGAGTTGCTTTACCTCTTCGATAGAGTACGTTCGATTATTAACAGCAACATGTTGCTTAACTTGAGCCCATACTAGCTCAATAGGATTCAGATTACAGTGATACAATGGTAATCTTAAAATTAATCTTCCACTCTTTTTAATAAGTTCATCGATGACATATGGTGTTGGATGTGATAACACATACTGTTTTACCAATTCTAATAATTGCAATTTCAATAAATTATCTCCTGGTGTAGTTTCCTTGCCATGAAGCCAATCAATAATCTGATCTTTTCTCCAATTCCGAGTGGGTACTTTATCAGCTTTAACACTATGATAAGGGGCGTTTTCCATTACAATGACCGAATGAGGTTCTAATTTAGGTAGGATCCCTTCCAACCACATTTTAAAAACATCTCCATCCATGTCTTGATGATAATCACCTACAAACATTCAAATAATTTATTGTAATAAAAAACAAACAAAAACAATACAGTTCTCACCTGTCTTTTTGGATTCAAAAGTTAGGAGTCCTCCATCAACAAAGCCAGATTCACTACCGATGTGAACAACTATTAACCTCTTTCCTTTGCCTGATGGATCTTTGATTCCAGTTGAAAGGCCTTCAAATAATGCTTGTCTGGCAGTTTTAATGGTAGTATCATGCCAAACTTTGCTTCCCACATGTCCTGCATTAACCCATGTTTCATCTGTGTAATAAATCG
Source organism: Ignelater luminosus (assembly GCA_011009095.1). Lineage (NCBI taxonomy): Eukaryota > Metazoa > Arthropoda > Insecta > Coleoptera > Elateridae > Ignelater > Ignelater luminosus. Next base: position 11,295 of record VTPC01087528.1, on the reverse strand, counting down.
TTCTTCCTTCTTCTCGGTATTGTTTAATAGCAGTTAAATATTTTCTTCTCCACAAAACAATAGTTGGCTTTTCAATCAAAATCGTTTTTCTTGTTCGTTTATCATATTTAAATCCTAAATTTAATAACGTTCTATGTAATGTTGAATAACTAAAATCTGGTAATAAATCGTCTTCGTTATCAGCTTGTAGTATTTTTCCTACAGTTGAAACTTCATTTCGAAAATAAAACCAATGTACATGTCTTCGTATGGCAGATTTCTCGAAGCCTTCAAGTTTCTGAAAACATGTTTTTGATTCCCTAGTTTTTTTAGGAGATCGTACCAATCCAGAAGCTTCCATTTGTTTAATTATATTCGCATTCTGTCCGATCCCAACTTCAGCCGACGTTTGCTTGACTGACCAAGTCTTACTGTTGTTTTGTAAATGTTTTAAATAGACATTGTAAGCCATAAGTCTCTGACCACTTTTTACCTATTTTCCTTTAGCATTTTTAAAAACTTCAGCCATAATCGCAAATATAACCTGAAATATTGCATTGATATTTTGATCACTAGGTTGTTATAATTCAAATTATAATTACCTGTATAACGATACGCTGAGTTTAATGAGCTCTTAAAAGAACTATTTTAATATAAATAAAAGAATAACAGCAATACCAAAAAAAAGACGTAAAATGACAAAATTAGAATAACAGGCTAACTGACTCTAACCAAGCAAGAAGGAAAAAGTGTGGTTATATTACAACTTCACAAAAGCCAACGTTGTCACGTCTCCGTTTCTTTTAGGTTTGTCTTATCATCTATTTTTAAGGCATTTATGAAAAGTACGTTATATATTTTTCAGTTATAAACATTACTAAAAAATTGTTTTATCAGATATATATCATAATAAAACATTTTTTTTATGTAACTATAAGTAATTTACTTTCGTACATCTGGTAACACGGTATTCAATAAAATTAGCATGTTAAAGTTGTGTAAAACGGACTCGTTTATTAACCAATGAGGATGAAGGTTAAGCTGTCCCTATCATTTCCTTCGCTTTATTCTTATTTGATTTAGACTATAAATAAGATTAATTATTATTTTATTCTTGTATTTAATATTATAAGCATCGTTACTTAACACTGGTAATTTAACAGTTATCAAGTTTCTAACAAAAGAATGCAAAAAAGCAAGATATGTTAGTGTATAAGCTTCAAAGCAGTATAAGTGTCCCGAATTCTTTCCAGTAGTTCAAATTCAGCAACTTCAATTGAAAATAATTGTGGAGTACTTCTAGGGTTTTTGCAAGGCATTCAAAAAGATTTTTTAAGCTGTGGTTCTCAGTTAAAAATAAAAAATGGAAAAACCCCAACAGTTTTGTGTCTTGATGGAAAAAGATAAATAAAGAATTCAATTTCTTGAGAATCATTTTCTGAAAAGTGCCAATTTTGTGGATTCTTCTCTTGGGAATTTTCTTTCACAAATATTCTACTCGAGTAGATAAAGGCACAAATACATAAGCATGAAGTAAGTACTCGTTTACATTTGCAGTGATTGAAACATTCTTTCTTTGATTTTGCAAAAATGGGATATCGAATTTTGCCAGTTTTCGCCTCCATCAATTTTCCAAGAACCCACGTGATGATTGTTTTCCTCATTAAAAGCATTTTAAATAAAATTCTATCTACATAGAGATGTGTTCGTGCATTTTCTTTTGCAAGAAGTTGAAACTATAATAATCGGATATCAAAGCTGTATGTAGTTTGGTGGCTAACATAAATAAGTTTACCTAATAAAAAGCTGTCCTCACATTTACAGAATTTATATAAGTAAAAGAGTAAAAGCTACTAGGGGCAGCATTTAAAATTTATCAGGCTAGGGAATAACGTACCTTTGTCCGTAAAAACGGGCCACAAATTATTTCCGTCATTGCCTATACTAAAACTGAATAGGAGAAATAACATTTTTATTACACAAACAATATTTCCACATCTATAAGTAGCTACAAAATAAAGACATTAATCTAAATCTCGAAATTAAAACTCTTGAATCTTTCACAAAATCAAATAATCTGATGCGAAATGTAACGAGAAACTGGACTTCGGTATGTTTCACATTTAGCGATTTAAAAACAAACTAAGATTACCTTGTTTTGTTCAATTAACTATTCACCAGTTTATGAATGCTTTATATTCAATGTAAAACGTTAAAATTAATAAAGAGAGAAGCATTCAATATTTCGCGAATATACGATAGCAGCGCTAATTCGCTAGCTTCGTGAGTACAAAGAATAATAGTGACACAGTTTCAGTCTACTAAGCAAAAAATATTACCAATGAAATACAAATAGATGGAATTGACTTCAACACTTCAGCTCTTAATTTTTCCATTGATCTCTTATGTCATAAAACAAACAATTGGAAAGTGTTAATTCCTACGTAGAATGACCTTTGTTCAAGCACTTACAGGTATGTATAAAATAAGGCCTCAATTTGAATTTCTAGGAATTATTAAGAAATAAAATTTCCAATGTTAAAAATAAAACACAATAAAAGACTACATTTACAATACCTTATTAATTATGATATTAACAAGTAAACCTTACCTCGCTTGAATAAAACCTATCGGTCTGGGTGAGATCTATGATGAGTTTTATATTCGGCGCCTTCTCAAGCAGCATGGCAGGTGTAAACCTGCAATGAAACACCATCAGACATTCTTTTAAGAAATAATTACAAGGTGATTAGCAGAAATGTAAACAATGGGCGCGTGTCTGTGTTGAGCCAGTCAAATTGATAAATTGGCTGTAGTCTTGCTCTTAACAAGCCATTTGTCTTCGCATTAGTCCTTCATTATTAGGACGTTAACCAACTCTACAGCGAATAATAAACTCTCTGGATTTAGAATGGGGGTAATTAATTTTATCCTTAAGATATATGGCAGTTTTTAATAAGATGATTAAAAGATAACACTTTCTTGGAATAATTTATTTGAGAAATTAATTTAGTTGAAACGTTACAAGCAAATATTGTGTGATTATGAAGATTATTTAATAAAGAAGAAAAAACTAAAGATACAATCAACAGGTTGTTAAAAGAATTTTTATGTAATGTTAGCTAATAAACCACGGTAAACGTTACACTTCTGAATAAATATATGTATAGAGTATTGCCGGTTTATTATTCACAATTTCATGTTGAAAAAAAGTTAAAACTAGGAATGTGGTAATTCTACTCCTTATGACTAATTATTGCAGTCTGTTTATTTTCGTCAGTTTGAAGTATTGGAGAACAAATACCGCCATGACTATTTTCTGAACGGTCGAGATTATAAGCAATGCTATGAGGCTTTCTTACACTAGGAGCATGTGAAGCAGATTGTTTTGTATCATTGCTAACGTATGAAGTCAGTCTAATTATTATTGTCAGGTTCGCATGCTTAAATTATATTGTAATCTGCCTGTTCCCTTCAGTCAGAAAGCAATTAATTCTTAATAAAGAACAGAAGTTCACTTCTTTTAAATGTTAGTTGGAAAGAGTATTACTAAAATACTGCCAAACATTCTAAGCCGTCATGCAATTCCAGCAGCGTATTCGTCCAGAGAAAAGCTCAGAACAACAGGTTATACCACCTTCAATTTTATTTTTGAAACTCAAGATTGGTATATTTGTGGTACATAGTGACATAGAAAACTACATTGACGGCCACATCATACACGCCATTTCGGAATGTTTCGCTACTAGCAGAAATGGGAAAGTCACAGCCTTGCCAGTTTCCAAATCATAGATGCTAAGGGCTCAATTTCATGATGGTCTTAGATAAACTTTTCGGTCAGTTATTTCTTTAAGGGGTAATGAAAGTGTTTGTTGTCGAGAAAAGTAACGGAACAGAAATGTACCAAATTCTTTAGTATGAGAAAGTTTTGCAGCATTTCTTGAACTTACACCTCCATCAACAATACTTCAATATATCTATATCTATCCTGACAGCCTAACAACTTCGGGAACTTTTAGATCTTCTCGAGTTAACTTGGATTTGCTATACCAGTGTCAACAGCAGATAACAAACGTCGACACCTTCAGTAATACTACTCTAATATGAAGCTTCAGGCATTGTAGAAATGAGAGACAATAAAACTGATTTCCTGAATAAAAGATGCTTTGAGAATTCTTTTCTAAAAAGAGTATGAAAAACATAAAACTTTTAATTTGAGTATCATTGCTTAAAGCAGGAGGAGGATTCTACTTTCAGAGAAACAGTAAACTGTAAAGCCTATTTCTGTTTATATAAGAATCGATTTGCAAAAAGTTTAGCAACTAGCCCAAGGCAACACATAGAAAACGTGGCATGGAAGAAGACCTTCTGTATATACAGTAACATTAAAATGTAAGCACCTTCAGCCAACTTCCAAGGTACTCAAGAAATAAAACTTAGTTTATAGTTTAGACCAGGTCTGTACAGATTTAGTTTCCTTCCCTGCCTTTCTAATATCAATTTTCAAAAAAATCAACTCACAATTAAAAACAGGTTTTATTTTGAAACCTCAGACCAGATGTAAACTTACTTTAATTCTGTCTTAGAGATCTCTTTGAAAACCATAAGATACTGTAGTCATTTACATACCTATCCCTTATGGTTTGAGTGTTACACTTTTGATCAAATAGTATCCAAAGTGTTGATCGAAAAACTTTGAAAGAGACAACTTGGTACTTAACAGAATCAGAAATCTGAATGACTTCAACTATGATTTTTGTTCTACATAAACAACTTATTAACAATAAAATGATTTTAGATTCTAGTAGATCACTCTGTAGAAGATAGGAAGATATTTCAGCCTGCCAGATTATGAATCAAGATGGAACGCATAAGGGACCATTCTCGAAATTTTCCTTTAAATACTAGTTATTTATCGAAGGGTCTATAGAATACTGATGAAAATTGCAACTCACAAGCAGATTCACAAAATACAAAACAAAAGAAGTTAGATATAAACATGATACAATTTTTCTGTGATCTACCACGTCTTGAACAAGGAAACAAGAGCTCTTTCCTAAGATACAGAAAAGATTATTTTGTCTAAGATTGCGGTCAAAACTACAAAAAACCTTAAGCAAGACTTAGAAGAAGGACATTATGCTGCAATCCATCAAAGGAAATGATTGATACATAACAGAAGATGGTCAAAATAGCAAACATCTTCATACGTTTCTGTGATCAGAGATCCTAAGATAGATAAATCTCAATAAAAAGGCTGATTTACATAATAAATTCAGATGCTAGTAATATAAGGATGTTTCACAGTCTCTGGTCTAAGAAATTTACGGTTGTATTGCTGGAAAGAATAAAGTGGTGGTATTAAAATTTGCTAAACAGTGAAGATTATTAGAATTTGTTCATAGCAAGAAATTTTGAAAAAACTTTCATGGAGTATTTAATTCCAAAAATTCATCATTATGAAAGTTTCCAGATAATTACAAAACGAGAATCGCTCGAGACTAATGCATTTAAGAAATTAAATTAAAATTTGACTCCAGACATCATTATTAATTATCTCCCCTAAAGTTTACATTTAAGTAACGAATTGCTTTCAATTAACACAGAAATACTACTACTTACTAAGCACCCTAAAGAATAGTAATTGCGTACTTACCAATTATGTTGGGAAAGCGACCTCTTGCATATTTCCTGAAACAATAAAAAGTATGTAGCATAGAGTTTTCTTTTACAGCAAAAAAAACAAATATTCCTCATAATCGTTTTAATTAATCACAATTTAAAAAGGAACTAAAACGACTTTATATATGCAAAATATTTTTCACTCTAAGGTTAACCGTGTACGAGTGTGAAGCATACAATCTGCTCTCGCTCCAGCACATTGCAAATCTGGGTGGTCCGCCATTAGTTAGCCAATACAAAATTAAATGCGCCAACTTAATATATCAATTTTCGTATATGATGCTTGTAACCATACATATTACATTGTATTTAATTATATATCACATGGCCACTTAAAAGAGTTTCATTTCTGAACATCAATAAAGCTCCACTTGCTTCATAAATTGGTGCATCCACTCTCTTTCAGATTACAAAGAAATTACTTGTTATTTCTTTTGGAAGATCTACAAAACTACCTTAGGTATCGAATATTTCTGTGGTGGTCTAAAATAAATTAATACTATGGCATTGTGTTTCAAGTTGTACATCTTTGTAACCGCAAAAGAAAACGTAAGCCGTTTTGATTGATGATCTGGCAAAACCATTGGGCGTAACCATGTACTTTTGTGTTTATGTTTGCAGATAATGTACTGCAGTATCCTTATCGTTAATTTTTAATACAACATTCAACGTAGAAATCTCTTATTAGTCCCATCGATGACAGCACAAACTATTATTCTCTTTTAAAAGATTCGAAGCTCAAGTGTTTTAAAAACAGTCTGAAGAGCAGTGTTTACACACCCTGATTTAACTCCCACCTTTCAGCCGTCTCTTTCAGATTGCCTTATTGTAAGATCGAAAAGAATAGAAATATTAATTTAAACTCGTTAAGTTTTGGCAGAGCCATAAATTTCTTTTTACAGGACTTTACCTATGATTCATGATGCATTACTTCATCTTACTAGTTGTTTTTTAGCGTAGCCGACCGCCTACAATAAAGGAGCTTATTAGTTTACAGTTTAAGATTGCTTTATAATGCCGACAACTAGGGCGGATTCCTGGTGAATGCGATGACAGGTTATGAATTCAATTCGTGAAAGAACCAACCCCATACGCAGATCGATATCTTTCTCCACGAAATAAGTAGCATTCGAGTTTAGCAGCAGTAAAAAAATTTAAATAGTTATTTTGTGCAGATACGCTTTTTTATGAAACAAAAAAAACCGTTTCCATTCGAGTTGTCGAAATTTTCTCACGGAAAAAAGTTGGAAGCACGAATTTCGATGTGCTAAAAAAGATAAGAAAGTAAAAACATGCACCTACATTTCTTTTGACCACAAAAACAAGAACAAACACACCTACATCCACAATGACATAAACCACACAAAATATTATTTTTCATAAGTTTTATCACAACATTTAATCTAAACAGATTTAAATATTTGACAGTAGTAAGTGCAACCACCATATGTGGACATGTGCGTGTTTCATTTTGTAAACTTTGGAAGAATCAAAACCAATTTAAAGTGTCAGATTCGCTGCAGCTTTATTCCATATAAATGATAGTGTAGAATGCTACAAGCATAACGAACAAAAGTCACTTTCAAAAGACGGCGATGATAGATAAGATTCTGTGTCGCTCGCTATACATACTACTTGTTGGCAATATTGTTAAGTTATTAAATTTGTGATTTTACTGCAAGATAGGTATAGAGTATACCATTTTATTTATCACTCCAGCAATAAATATTATTTAATGTTGTTGCAATACGTGAGAGTTGTGGCGCTGAGACGGGTCTGCCGTATTTGGAAAGACCAGTCTGAGAAGATGAGTCCGGCCCGGAGCCGGCCCACGCTGCCCTCCGGTCATAGGGATCGCGGAACTGCAATAATATATTAATTCCGTATTTAGGACGTACCGCTAAATTAGCATTTCAGTAACAGTATAAAAAACCGATTAAAAGGTACGACTTGCCAAAAATCAAGTAGAAAATGAGACAGGTGAACAAAATTATCGTTACTAAATGGCTACTAAAATTCCACTTTATGTATATTTATGTAGAAATAAAAATAATGTTTAATCAATACAGGTTCATCGATTATTTTAATTAAATGAGTAACATTTGGTTTTTCTAGCAAAAGATATAAATAGTGCACTATAATTAGAATACCAGAATATTTAAAATTCCTGATAAGGTTAATAGTTACAATTAAATAAATAGGGATATTATTCAAGATAATTTACGTAGGATATTTATTATGGGGACATCCGAATTATTAACTTATTAGTACTACTAACTAGTTAATTAAAGGACTTTCTTCATGGCAACTGCAAATACAGAAGGAATAAACGTCCTTTCACTTTAAAAACGGATTACAAATTAAAAAATTCTAGAATTCTCTTTCTCTCAAGAAAAGACATTTTTATAAGATTTGAAGGTAATAATGGAATAAATAGATAAATAATTTAGGCACTTTTCACTTCTGTTCTGGTAGCACTATGGAAAATCACACATAATCATAATGAAAACTAGCACGGTACGACAAGGTATGGCATAGTGTACCGTATTAATTTGTATTGAGAGCAATTTCTTCTCTCAGCCCATACGATTAGATTTTACTTGTAGCTGAAATCATTACCAAGAGAGCCAAATTACCTACATAATTACATATAACTTCTAAGTTGTACAATTGTTTGCAATAAGAAAACATCCAGTTAAAACGCTCTTTTGGTAATGCAAAAATTTACTTGGCAAAAACAAAGAAAACCTAAATTGGCCTTCAGTGTTAATCATACTAAAACATTTATAAAGATTAAACGAGGGGCTCACTCAGGAAATACGGTTGCTGGAAAAAAGGTGAATTAGAAAGATCACTTTTTTGCTATCTTTGATAATACCCTAAAGGTAATAGAAAACTGACGACAACACTACGACTTCTTGTAGTTACTGGGGTTATCCCACTTATTTAAAACATATGGTATAATGTCTTACTGTCAGACCGCAGGCATGAAGTATTTCTATTCAATTATCTTTGCAAATTTCGAATCTCCCCCAAACTACAGACCAATCGCAATATATGTAGTTAGTCTTTTAGATATAACTGAAGAGTCAACTTCAATCTTTAATTTATACAAATTAGCTGGACTCCAAAAAATCTTCTTTCTCCAATATCAGGTTTTTCTCTACTATTTACTAAAGCAATGGTCAAACAAAGAAACGAAGTCACATTCTCTTTATAAGCTTTAAAAGAACAGTGAAAAAGCAAAGAAAACAATAAGAAGAAAAAACTTATAACATTAAAAAGAGATTGTGAAATAATATCAAACCTGTCTAGATGTCACAAAAAAGAACATAAAAGCCAAAAACTTAATTTTGACTCTGATAATGACACCAAAACGACCATATAAATTTGTTTTGGACTACGAACGGCAAATATCGTACGAGTATAAAATGTGAAGTAGGTAAGATTGAATATTAGTTGTAGTTCTTCAGCTACAAATTATGGATATATATATTGAATACATTGCACATTGATCGTCCACGTAATTAGTTTTTGTATCAAGAACGATTCTCGTGAGTCTTAAAGCCGTTTCCTTTCCCCCAAAAGTAGCCAACAAAATCTAATTTTTTTTTAGAATTAAATAAATTATTAAACTAAGTCATATTCATGCAGAAGAGTTCTGCAAATACTTAATGGCAGAGCATATAGTACTAATTAATATAATAAGAAAAGTAGAATGGCTGCACCATTTTCGGAACACCGCGTTAAACGGCAAAGGTATGTAGATGTTAATCAAGAAAGTTTAGAAGTTCTGAGATACAAATTCAAGATCATATTTTCTTTGCTTGATGCGTTCTTGTCATGACCGGTCTAAGACTTTAAGCCGTTGTAGGGGTGCAAAGATCGGTAAAGGGAAGTGTAAATTGCATGACTGAAAAACTAGAAAAATAACCTTAAGAGGACGCCGATGAAATGCCATTCGTGTTTCATTGAACTTGATCACAAGAAAATGGGCTCAAAAGAAAGATTTTCCATCAGCAAAGAATAATCAACAGTTTGACTTTGATTTGATTTTGATTTGAATTCTACAATGAGAGATATAAGTTTTTTCTGTGTTTTATTTTGATGTATTCTTTAATTATTTATTGGGAATTCATTGTGGATCGAGTGGTTACTTATGAATCAATACTCTCGTACCCGAGCTTCCACAAATAAATCTGAAAAAAAAATTGTGATATTCCGGAGAATGAAAATCTCTTGTTTCACTTTACTTCTAAAGAACGAGATTGCGTAAGACTGTGAATTTCCTTCGTATAAAGCAAGCAGAGCTCGATGAATTCGTTTGATTAATTGGACATATTTGACAATGACAAATTCAAATAACTGATATTAAGACGTCATTTTTATTCTGTATTGGTTATCGAAAATTCTACTTCGCAATTAAATAACGTCTTTTCCACATCCAGATATGACGTCTTTGAACTGTGACATTTCGACGTCTTTTGAAACGTGAATGCGACGTTAACTAATGACTAATAAATGACGTGTATTAGATATCACTCTGCTTGTTGACTGTTTTTCAATATTTTGCGGGTTTTGAAGCAAGAACCAAGACGATTTGTTCCCGTACGAATGAAATTCACATAGAATGTGCTTAAAATATTTCTAGATGAGATACCTTTGTCTGTTTTTAATGCAATACATATGCATGATGTAATTGAACGCAAACGAAGCTTTGGTGCAGAAAGCATGAAATACGTTTTATTGCTTTAGAATCGCTGTTTAGCTGGTTTGGTGGTTAATGTTGCGAATGTTGTTTTGCTAAAGAACATAATACCATTTCTATAAACTGCTGATAATGATTTTTTCTTTGTTACGAATCGCTTGAAAGGAATGCAATTCTAGAATTGGACAAACTTCATAATTTTGAATTGAACATGCAATATTTATCATCCTTTTATGAACCGGTTGGGCTTATGAGCAAGCTTAGTAACCGATAAAAAATTTTGTTACTGACAATTAAAGCTTCCTAGGTCAGAAGGTGCACTAGATCCGAGGCCGGATCTGGTTGCTGTGCAAGGAAAAGACAGGTTTTAAAAACGAAGGCCTTCACCACTAAAAGAAGTAAAAGGTTTGGACCAGCTTATATTTGAAAAGAAGGGCGTGCACGCCTGCTTTGACCCGTGATTGAGGCAGTGGCCATTTGCGAAACGTCAGTTCATTAAATACGGCACCAACAGAACCAGCATCAAGTTCCAATACAATCCGGCCAGTTTGTGTGGGTTACCTTTTGAGTTTATGTTCCTGTATATCATACATTGAATTTCAATTTGCCAATTCAAGAGTTTAGAATTATTTCCTTGGCGATGAAGATTTCCTAATCCACTATAATAATTCGATTATCAATGTTTCTATCAGATTTGTAATATATGTACATGTTTGTTTGTAAGTTGGTAGGTATCCAGTGGGACTTGGTAGTAGAAAAAAAGAATAGAGTGTTGTCAACGTTTGTTATGTTAGGTATTTTTGCATTTTTTTTGAAGTGTGTGTAAATCTTTATTCTAAATAAAGAAGTTAATGATCTTTTCTATTATTATTGGTTTGAAGAGATATTACAATGGCGACGAGGTGTAAAGGAAATTATTAGTGAAT
>VTPC01087526.1:0-22460 GCA_011009095.1 Ignelater luminosus | reverse complement strand
GAGAAATGGACCCTAAAACCAGCAGATCTGTCCAATATAAAGCTATTCGGATGTTAAGTATATGCTAAAATACATGTACAACTTAAAAAGTTAGATAATTGCAGTAAAACCTATAGATTTGTGGGATATGTACTAAATGGTTACAAATTGTGGGATGAAAATCAAAGAAAAACAATTACATCCAGGAGACGTATCCTCGAGTTTCGATTGAACGAGTAGAAAAAACTTCGAACAGTCGAAACTCTCTTAACTAGAAATTCGTATGCGAGCCTAAAATGGTATTCTCCAGCCACATTCGAATTTGTTACAGCTTCGAGTTCACAATTTCGAACACCCACGATACGTCGTAACTAGGCACTTGTGTACTTTAGATTTTTAACCAAAAGCAATACTCGCTGATCAGTTGATTGAAGTGTCTCCGCATCTTCCCGGTTAGCTAAGCACGTGCTACTTCTTAATTTTGAAAGCGTTTGTTGGTTGGATATTAGTGAAGTTAGTTTATTGTATTGTTTTTGTTTTATTAATCGTTTCTGATGATTACTATATTAGTTGGTAGTAGGCGTTATATGCTAATGAAGTTTAAAAATAAAATACCATACATCCAAAATAAAATTATTTTACAAAAAAGAAAATTAAGGGTAGATGGATGAAAAATTAATGTGTAAAAAATGGAAAATATTTAAAAGAAAAATATGAAAATATTTAAAAAAAATGATAATTATTTACAAAACATGAAACCTAATATACAAAATAATTAATAATCGCAGAATCATACAATTTATTCGACCACAACAATAATATAACCACGTTCTTCTCTTACCCTAGACCAGAAAAAACAAATTCGATTAAGAATTCGAACAGACGACCACTTGCAAATCGTATACAAATAGCGTTCGAGTTTCGAACATACGGTTCGCTAGAATTTCGATACTCACCGATCGAATTACGTCACAATTCGTTTAAAATTTCTACTAGTCGAGATTCGAGGATACGTCTCTAGAGGTGTAGTCTTCAATGAAAACAATGAGAACAAGAAAATTTAAAGCTGTATAAAATAATACCAGAAGAAAGTTCAGAGGAACTGAAAGAGCATGAAGAAGAGTTAAAACAGAATGAAAGAGAGGAAAAAGAAAACTCAGAAGTTAAAATTGAAGTTTAAGAAGAAAATTCTTAAGGCAGTAAACGAATTAGAAAACCACCACAAAAATTCGAAAATTATGTGTTGTTAACATATGAAGAAACCACTACAGGTCCTGATAAAAATAGATGGTTGGAAGCAATTAAGGAAGAAAAGGAGTCGTTAGAAGAAAATGATACATGGGTTTACATGAATAAAACAGAAATTAAAGAACACCAGAAATTATTGAGTAGTTAATGGGTATTTAAAATAAAAGACAATGGAAGGTACAAGGCCAGATTAACACATGGGCTGAAAAGTCCCAGGCCTAATAAATAGATGGCGCTAGTTATAGAACTAGAACTATAGAGAAAGCGGTGAATGCAATAGTGCATTCACCGCTTTTTCAGTTAGTACTAACCTTCAAAAGACAGCTGTTAAGATTTCATGATATTCTATTCATTATTTTGTGAGTTATTGTGCTAAGAGTGACGCTACTTTTGTTATTTTCAAAACAATGGATCAAAAACAATTTCGTGTTTTAATTTTACACTGCTTCTTGATGGGAAAAAATACCGTTCAAGCGAAGCAATGGCTTGAAAAGTGTTATGGGGACTCCGCTCCATCAGAAACAACAATAAAACGTTGGTTTGCTGACTTCAAACGTGGTCGTAGAGACACCGATAATGCAGAACGCAGTGGACGTCCAAATGAGGCGGTAACACCAGAAAACATCAAAAAAATCCACAAAATCGTTTTGAATGATCGACAAGTGAAGTTGCGTGAGTTAGCTGACATTGTAAAGATATCAAAAAAACGTGTTGGCTTTATATTGCATGAGCATTTGACTATGAGAAAGCTCTGCTCAAAGTGGGTGCCGCGTTTGCTCACTGTTCACCAAAAACAAGAACGTGTTGATGTTTCTGAGCAGTGTTTGGCCATGTTTAAACGTAACAAACCGGGATTTTTGCGTCGATATGTGACAATGGATGAAACATGGATCCATCACTTCACTCCGGAATCAAAACGATCGTCATCTGAGTGGACAGTAACTAGTGAACTTCGTCCAAAGCGACCGAAAGCACAACAATCGGCTGGAAAGGTTATGGCTTCGGTATTTTGGGATGTGCGTGGTGTAATATTCATCGACTACCTTGAGAAGGGAAATACCATCAACAGTGAATATTATATAGCGTTATTGGAGCGTTTGAAGGCCGAAATTGCAAAGAAACGACCGCATATGGCAAAGAAAAAACTTTATTTCATCAAGACAACGCACCGTGTCACAAGTCAATCAAAACAATGGCAAAACTACATGAATTGAACTTCGAATTGCTCCCACATCCACCGTATTCGCCAGATTTGGCTCCCAGCGACTACTGGCTGTTCGCAGACCTAAAAAAATGCTTGTCGGTAAGAAATTTCGCTCGAATAAAGAGGTTATCGCTGAAACTGAGTCCTATTTTGAGGCAAAAGATAAATCGTTCTACAAAAGTGGTATTGAAATGTTAGAGCGGCGCTGGAATGATTGCGTTGTTCTTGATGTAAATTACGTTGATGAATAAAGCTAATTTTGAACAAAAAAAACCGTGTTTTCTTTGTTAGGCCTGGGACTTTTCAGCCCATGCTGTAGTAGTAAGAGGGTGTGCGCAAGAAGCCGGAATAGATTATAATGAGACTTATAGCCCAGTTACAAATATAAATGCATTGAGAACAGTATTTGCACTGGCAGTGAAACATCAAAGCTGTATAATGCAGTTTGATATAAAAACAGCCTTTCTATATGGTAAATTAGATACTAACATTTTTATGTTACCACCAGAAGGTTATGATGTGAAGAATAAAGTATGTAAATTAAACAAAGCTCTCTACGGATTAAAACAGGCACCTTTAAAGTGGAATGAACATTTTACAGATTTTTTAGAAAGTAAAAATTTAAAAGCATTAAAAACAGAAAGATGTATTTTTATAAATGAAGACCAGTCAGTGACAATTGCCATTTATGTAGATGATGGAATCATAGTAGAAAATAAAGAGAAAATAAAGAAGATACTAATTGAAATGAGTAAGAAATTTAAAATGACAATTTGTGAAAAACCCAAGACCTTTTTAGGAATGAAAATTGAAAGAGAAGTAGATGGAATAAAACGTAGTCAGTCTGCATATGCCAATAAGGTTTTAGAAAAATTTCATATGGAAGAAGCAAATGCAGTAAAAACCCTCATAATGTCCAACAACATCAACAATGAAAACGAGGAAGAAGAATGCAGTTATCAATGTAGAGAAGCAGTTGGAAGTATGCTGTACTTGACCAACAGGACGAGACCTGATTTATCATATGCAATCAACTACAACAGCAGACACATGGAGAAACCAAGAAGAGTTGATATTGTTAATATTAAACGCTGCTAAAGATACTTAAAAGGAACAGTGAATTCGGGCATAAAGTATTATGTGAGTGACAATGATGCAATGATACTCAACACATACAGTGACTCTGATTTTGCGGGTGACACAGAAGATCGTAACAGTACAAGTGGGTATAATGTGCAATTCGGTGGCGGACCAATTGCATGGTGTTCACGTAAGCAGACTATAGTGGCATTATCTATAGTCTAAATCAAATAAGAATAAAGCGAAGGAAATGATAGGGACAGCTTGACCTTCATCCTCATTGGTTAATAAACGAGTCCGTTTTACACAACTTTAACATGCTGATTTTATTGAATACCGTGTTACCAGATGTCCGAAAGTAAATTACTTATAGTTACATAAAAAAAATGTTTTATGATATATATCTGATAAAACAATTTTTTAGTAATGTTTATAACTGAAAAATATATAACGCACTTTTCATAAATGCCTTAAAAATAGATGATAAGACAAACCTAAAAGAAACGGAGACGTGACAACGTTGGCTTTTGTGAAGTTGTAATATAACCACACTTTTTCCTTCTTGCTTGGTTAGGGTCAGTTAGCCTGTTATTCTAATTTTGTCATTTTACGTCTTCTTTTGGTATTGCTGTTATTCTTTTATTTATATTAAAATAGTTCTTTTAGGAGCTCATTAAACTCAGCGTATCGTTATACAGGTAATTATAATTTGAATTATAACAACCTAATGATCAAAATATCAATGCAATATTTCAGGTTATATTTGCGATTATGGCTGAAGTTTTCAAAAATGTTAAAGGCAAACACGTAAAAAGTGGTCAGAGACTTATGGCTTACAATGTCTATTTAAAACATTTACAAAACAACAGTAAGACTTGGTCAGTCAAGCAAACGTCGGCTGAAGTTGGGATCGGACAGAATACGATGTGGAATATAATTAAACAAATGGAAGCTTCTGGATTGGTACGATCTCCTAAGAAAACTAGGGAATCAAGAACATGTTTTCAGAAACTTGAAGACTTCGAGAAATCTGCCATACGAAGACATGTGCATTGTTTTTATTTTCGAAATGAAGTTCCAACTGTAGGAAAAATACTACAAGCTGCTAACGAAGACGATTCATTACCATATTTTAGTTATTCAACATTACATAGAACGTTATTAAAATTAGGATTCAAATATGATAAACGAACAAGAAAAACGATTTTGATTGAAAAGCCAACTATTGTTTTGTGGAGAAGAAAATATTTAACTGCTATTAAACAATACCGAGTAGAAGGAAGAACGATTTATTACACAGATGAAACATGGGTTAATGCAGGACATGTGGGAAGCAAAGTTTGGCATGATACTGCCATTAAAACTGCCAGACAAGCATTATTTGAAGGCCTTTCAACTGGAATCAAAGATTCATCAGGCAAAGGAAAGAGGTTAATAGTTGTTCACATCGGTAGTGAATCTGGCTTTGTTGATGGAGGACTTCTAACTTTTGAATCCAAAAAGACAGGTGAGAACTGTATTGTTTTTGTATGCTTTTTATTACAATAAATTATTTGAATGTTTGTAGGTGATTATCATCAAGACATGGATGGAGATGTTTTTAAAATGTGGTTGGAAGGGATCCTACCTAAATTAGAACCTCATTCGGTCATTGTAATGGACAACGCCCCTTATCATAGTGTTAAAGATGATAAAGTACCCACTCGGAATAGGAGAAAAGATCAGATTATTGATTGGCTTCATGGCAAGGAAATTACACCAGGAGATAATTTATTGAAATTGCAATTATTAGAATTGGTAAAACAGTATGTGTTATCGCATCCAACACCATATGTCATCGATGAACTTATTAAAAAGAGTGGAAGATTAATTTTAAGATTACCACCGTATCACTGTAATCTGAATCCTATTGAGCTAGTATGGGCTCAAGTTAAGCAACATGTTGCTGTTAATAATCGAACGTACTCTATCGAAGAGGTAAAGCAACTCTTATGTGATGGAATTGCTGGTGTAACTGCAGAAAAGTGGAATGATTGTGTCAATCATGTAATACGTGAAGAAAATCATATGTGGGATTTAGACGGAATAAGAGAACAAGTGGTTGAGAAAATTGTGATTAATTTACAGTCGGAGAGTTCTAGCGAGGAGGATTCTGCTGACGATGATATGGAGGTAGAGTGATTACCAGAAGTATAAATACACAAACAGCAAAATGGATGCACTATTGTTATATACAGTACCTACAACTCCTGCTCCTTAATTAAAATATGTTTTGTAGTTATTGAATTGACTTGTACTACAGGCTTTTTACCTTTTTGTTTATGTAAAAACTAAATAAATAAACATTTACATGTTAACTCGTAACTTCCTTTGCTTGGTAAGAGGTATATACGTATGAGGTTATTGATTATACTTTGTCATTATAAAAATCTACTATTTCATTTATTCATAGTTCGTCAGCTACTGGTTTTTAATTTTTATACATATTCTTGAACAAACTATTAGAAAGCAATTTCAAATTTAGCGCCCTTTTCGAACAATTCAGCTGCTTAAATCTGCCTTGCACCACAGTGCCACCTACTTTATTCTTATTTGATTTAGACTATAGTACGGAAGCAGAATTCATAGCGGCAGCAGAGTGTTGTAAAGAACTATTGCATTTGAAAGTATTGTTAGAAGAATTAACTCATAAAAATGTTATTGTAAATATGTTTATAGATAATCAGAGCACTATTAAGATAATTAAGAATGGAATAAATAATCGTAGAAGCAAACACATAGATATAAGATATCATTTTATTCATGAGAAGCTATTAGAAGGCTTAATAAATGTAGAAGGTTAATGTAAAATAAAATATAAATAAATAAACCACACATTAAAAATATTTTACAATTAGCACAAGTTTCTATTTTAAAAACCTTTTGATAGAGTTTGATATTTTATTCCTCAGTGTTCTGTTACGGCGCTTATTGTCATATCCGACGGAAACTGAAACTTAAAGAAATAAAAACTAAGTATCACTATAAAACTTTTCAGGCAATGTAAATCCAACACAAATATATAGTTACATGTAGCTGATTATTAACATTGTATTATGAAGCTATTTAACAAGAGTTGAGGAAATTTCATATCACAAGAAGATTATAAGGTTAGATGTACATATATAAAAATGCATTAATATTCATACCTAGAATTGAATTTGTTTATTCAGTCGAGTAGAATCTATTTTTTTCAGTTGAAACCCGGCAATCTAAAAAACTGTACCCGCATTACTTAAGCTTTTCTATAGAGCATTTCTATAAATTTCCACTATGGTATACGAAAAGTGCCATTTGAACTGAAAAAGTTTTCATATCGGAAAAACTCCATTGATTAAGATTCAAAATAGACGTAGCGTAAAGTTGTGATCGGTAAGTTATGGTTGCGTTTTCTCTTACGAAAAGTTATAAAATCTCAACTGGATTTATTTTTAAAAACAATTACATCAAACTTTTCCCAATACACACTAAAAATAAAGTATTATGTTTTTCTTATACATTGATGTGAATTTCTATAAGCAGTTTATTAAAAATATGTTTTTCATTGCTATTATTGTTCTACACTTTCCGACGGACGCAAATAAATGTCACTACATTCATGATGAAAGATTACAACTACACGTCTTTATTTTAGCAGCGTAGCTTCCAAAAACGCATCCGTTCAAGTAATAGTAAGTAAACATATTCATCTTGTTTGAGTATTTGAAACTACCACTATTTTCCCCGTTTCAGTGCTATCTTGTTCAGCTATTCAGAAATACCAATGCGAGAAACTGTCGCGTTTAAAAATATAGTTTGGTCAATGACATTGAACTGCAAGTAAAACTAGCAAATTCGAGTAATGGTGGTTTGAATTTACAGATTTTACACCCTCGCACATACAATACAGACAATGTTGTCGCCTACGTCGTATTCCTCAAAACACATTTGTTCTCAATTTACTGCCACGATGCAAATGATGAAATCCCACAACACGTATAAAACTAAACGGGGTGATGACAGAAAATAAGCATAACACAAACTAGATGAAATATTACACATAACTGCTGTAATATGGAAGGCAATTACGGTATGTACTCTCAATTACACTTCCTCATAAGCAATAATAGAGCCGCATTAAATTGTTTAATAAGATCCTGTTTTCCTATCCGATGCTCATGGCTTCTAATTAAAATCCGATTACGGTTGACAGAATTGTGAATGTTAGCGTGGCTTATGTGATTTTGTGCATCGCAGAAGTTTGCAGTTATGTTAATTTAGTATTGTGTTTGTGCATATTTAGGCCATGCTTTTTTTCTGGCTTTAGAAACCGTAATCCTTTAATAATTGCTACTTCTGAAAAAATAACAGAAATAACAATTAGTGTATAATCGAATAATGTATTTACAAATTGTGTTTCAACTTTTATCGTTTTTCTCTACGCATTTTGTGTTTTTACTCTACTAAAATTGCTTTCGTCGACAAAATTGGTGTTGGAGGTTTTTTAATTTTTGTTCTATTCTGTTTTTCTGGAATTCTCAATACTTAATTCTGCTTTAGTTTTATTCACTGTATGTTAAAAATTTCTTAAACTTTCAAATCTCACGATCACCTCCTATTGATGACTCATTAAAGTAGGCTAACGTTTAAATAAACGCGACCAATTAATAAAGCTTTGTTCTCAATCACTCATAATATTGTAATGTGTTTTTTAGCCAGGGATAAGCCAAAGAGGCATGGGAGGCGAGCTTCACCCCCAGTCTTGTAGTTAATTGGAAACTTGCAGTTCTATGTTATGCTTATGACTAAAACATATAATATCCTTATTGTGGCGAGATTGTCTAATAGGAGTTATAAAATAAATAAATTCTAATTTAAATGGAAACGTAGCAAAAATACTTGCCTATGTACTAATACTAGAAATAACTAATAAGTTGTATGCTTATGTAATACAATTTGATTGGGTTCAGTTTTCCATGTAAAATTTTAATTCAATATTTCGAATTTCATCAGAAACCATAACATTTTAATTTTCACACCATTCAGAAGTATTAGGTACCTATTTTTCATAGACTATTTTTGTCATATTTTCATAAGTTAATTATAGCTTCTAACCTAACTTGCCTAATCTTAAACTGGCCTAAACTTACCTAGAAATTCTCTTAATCCACTTAAAATGATATTGCTGGCATTTAGAATTATTTCAAATGCTGGGATCGCATTTAAATAAGTAACGATTTCAAAAAGGTTAGGCCTTACACCCACTTTTTTTAGTATATAGAATAGATTATTCACACAGGTAATGACAAGCAAGGTTCATTCTCCATGCCAACATTAACTAACTTTAAAGCGCGCGAAAACTTAATTTGAATGGTCCGTTTCCAAAGTAAAAAACAACACAAAATTAGTGGCTATGTATGGATGGGGCAACGATGATTTAACCTTTCTTCTATATAACTTGTCGTTAAGAAGACTATCGCTATTGCTGAATTTTCTAATAAGTAATGATTTGTCCTGTTTAGCCTGCGTACTTTAGAAAAAGATATAATGCTGAATAAATTATCCGCCTGAGACATAAAAGATGCCATCAAGTTTTCCACGTAATCGATCGAACGAACCACCCTCTGTCTCACTTCTGTCCAAAATTCTACCTAACGGCGAAAAGACAAAACGCGATTGGCTAGTTTGGAGTGACAGCAGACGCGCCTTTTTTTTCCCTGCCTTGTCGTCTCTTCAGTACACATAGTTTTCATCGATTATACCTGTACTCCCCGAATGGTTATTCATTCAATGCTGTATGAAGTGGCGCGAATTAAAAACACAATTACAAAAGAATTCTACAATTGACATGTTGGTATGCGCACAAATAACAGGTGAAGCTAAAAAGTAGCGGGAAATTCTGACGCGCATTTTGGATACAATTCTTTTCTTGGGTAAAAGAGGATTACCTTTGCAAGGAGATAGTCATTTAATTGGCAAAAAGAGACTGGAAATTTTCTAGGAATACTGGAATTAATCAGCCATTATGACCCAGTGCTTTGAGGACACCTGGAAAGAGTAAGGATTTCTCAAAACGAATTTATCAAACTCTGTGCTCTTCATGTTATATCTGCCATTTTGGAAGAGTGAGCTAAAGCCGAATATTACACCACAATGATTAATGCGACTGCTGATTCAGGACATGAGGAGCAAACCACCTTTATTTTACGATACATTCGGTAGAATTTGGATGCTGGAAAGAATACTTACTACATTGAAGAACGGTTTTTGGGTTTTGTAGATTGTCATGATAAAACTGGGAAAGCTATTGTTGCAATGATGTGTAAAACTTTAAGCGAGTACAACATCGCCTTGACAGAATGCCGAGGACAAGCTTACGATAACGGGAGAAACATGAATGGCAAACACAAAGGTGCGCAAAGTCTGAATCCATATGCGATTTATTCACCTTGCGCAGCTCATACTTTGAATTTAGTTGGAGTTGATTCCGCTAAATGTTGCCTCAGTGTCGTCACTTTTTTTTGGCGTTGTTCAAAAATGCTACAGCATTTTTAACCGCAGCACCCAACGTTGGGAGATTTTGAAGAGAAACATACCCAACTCACTTCACAGTTTATCAGATACAAGATGTTGTTAAACCATTCGCGAAAAATCTACCTGGACCAAAAAATGCTTTGGAAGAAGTAAAAAAATTCAATCTTACCGCGGAAAGTCGACGAGACATCGAAAACATCATAAACTCTATGAGTAAACTTGAATGGGTATTAATGGCATTTATATGGAACAAAATTCTCAAGGCCATCAACGAACGAAATATGGTTCTTCAAATGAGGAAGGCCACTATCGATGTGGAAGTCAAGAATCTTGAAAGCCTACTCGACGATCTGCAACTCTTACGCAGCCAATGGAGTGCAATTCTAAATGAATGCAAAATCGTTGAGAATTAATCGATATTACTGAAAGTGAAAGAGTGCAGCCTGACATTTGAGATCAAAACTGCTCTCATGAAGAAATCAATTTCAAGTTGAACACTTTCCTTGTGATATTAGATACTGTTATCGCTGAAACCAAAGACAGGTTTTCTGCAATTGGAGACATAAATAATACTTTTTCGTTTCTATAGCAGTTTCCGGAAATGAAAGCAGAAGACGTTCAGACTGCTGCAGTGAATTTTAACGAAAAGTATCCGGTTGACGTGTCTCAAGATTTATCAACTGAAATCATCCACTGGAAGAACGTGTATGGAGCAGATTTTACTATAAATTTTACATCTTGCCTGCCTCTATTCAAATTACTGAACGCAATTTCTCCAAAAAATTTGGATACGCTATTCCCAAATGTGTGAATTGCTTTGCGAATATTTTGCACCTTGCCAGCTTCGGTTGCTAGTGCCTAAAGTTCATTCAGCATAGTTTCAAGAATAAAAAACTATCATCGTTCTTGTTCAACTCAAACTAGAGTTTCCGGACTGGCAACTTCATGTTTGGAGTCCGAATTGGCAAGAAAACTTGATTTTGATGTAATCTTCAAGGCTTTCGCCTCAGCCAAAGCGAGAGAAGACTATTTTTAAGTTTTGAGACTGCATGTAAAAATGGATATAACTGAAAATAAAATTTTGTATTATTAAATAATTTGCGTACTGATCATTCCAAAATCTTTTCACTTCAAAAAAAGTTGTATTCTTGTTGAAGGCGGGAGGGCTGGTATGTCACCCACCGCGTGCTCTGATGTTCTCTCTACGGCTCTGTTGTTGTGCGATAAACCTTTATCTTTAGTAGTTTTAGCCTTTTCACTGATGTGTTACTAATAAAATAGTTTCCTCACACTTCAGTTGTCTCCATACATATTTAGTACTGTTTTATATTGTTATTATTGCTTATGTTGTCAGTTTTTATCTTGTCCTATAAATGAATTTGTGTATCTGTTAGGCAATAAATTATTATTATTATTATTATTATTATTATTATAAATCAAGTATTAATTTTTTTATACTTTTGCTTTTCGAGTTGTAATGCAAAAACTTAAAAACCCGCTACATTTCTTATATTTATCTTTCCTCCCTATGTTTTCGTGCACGCTTCTTCAGATTCAATAAATAATGGACAATCTATACATACAGTGTGTCCGAAAAGTATGGAATATCCTATATATCTCAGTAAATATGCATTTTAAGGAAAAATGTTTCTTATAAAAGTTGTTTAGTGTTTAGTTTTACATTACAGGGCAATACCCAATAACTATTTAAAAAAAACAAAAGCGCAACGAATAATGCTTCAATTTTTTTAATGGGAAGGTATCCCTTTATTGTACTCATTTGATAGAGAATGTTTTTCTCTTTTCAATGATGTAAAACTTTGATACACTTGCATAAGTAAATTTTGATTAAAACGCAAAAAATTGTTAGAAAGTTTATTTCAATATTCATCTGTTACGAATTGAAAATTTTGTATAACTACACTCTACAGTTTATAGAAGGTGTTCAAAGTGTGCACCATTTACAGCTTGGCAATGATAAAGTCGTCTTTCAAATTTGTTTACTGCATTTTGAAACGTTTCTGGTGTGATAGCTCTAATCTCTGTTCTGTAAAAAAAGATCCCAAAACTTGGGTTCCAATAATTCCTGCCCAGACATTGACTTTCTGCTGATATTGGGTGTGCCCTTCTACATACCAGGGAGGATTTAGCGAAGACCAGTAGCGCGTGTTTTGTTTGTTAATGGTACCATTCAAACAAAACGTTACCTCATCAGTGAAGAGGATATTTTTATGAAAATTTGCATTTTCCTGGAGCCTATGTGTTATTTCTTCGTAAAATTGCAATCTTCGATCTAAATCATCTTCTAATAATTCTTAAACTATACAAGGTTTATACAGATGCCACTTTTCCTTTCTTAGAACTTCGTGTGCAGTGGATTTCTTCAAAGTATTTTGACGAGCAATTTGTCGAACAGAAACATGTGGATTTTCCACGACAGCCAACATTATATTCTCACGTTGTTCATTGTTTAGAGCTTTAGGTCTGCCCGTTTTTGGACGATCTTTGACAGAACCCGTCTCATGAAATTTATGCAAAATTTTACTTTCGGTAGACTGCGAAATATGGTATTCAGGGTGCACGTTATTAAACAAATTGCAAACTTCCTCCTGTGTTCTCCTTCTGTCTCCATATCCCAGGATTATTAAAATTTCGATACGATGGTTTTTTGATAAATGATCCATAGCAAGTCGTATTTTTGTAACTTTGTTATCCTCACGTTAATCAAAATGCTTAAATTAATTAAACAAATAACTTTTCCCGTCAGTTCGGTTATTAATTGACATTTCTACGACACATTCAATTGTTGCAACAAACAAAAGTGTGTCACACCGACCATAATGTGACTAGATGATATTGAGAATTTAAAAGACCGCGTCTGGAAAGGTAACAGATGAATAAATAAACTTTTAAGCGTTATTCAAACAATTTTTTGCGTTTTAATCAAAATTTACTTATGCAAGTGTATCAAAGTTGTACATCATTGAAAAGAGAAAAACATTCTCTATCAAATGAGTACAATAAAAAGATACCTTTCCTTTAAAAAAAATTGAAGCATTATTCGTTGCGCTTTTGTTTTTTTAAAAAATAGTTATTTGGTATTGGCGTGTAATGTAAAACTAAACACTAAACAACTTTTATAGGAAACATGTTTCCATAAAATTTATATTTACTGAGATATATAGGATATTCCATACTTTTCGGACACACTGTATAGTTTTATGAAACACTTTTCCCATACAGAGTAGGTACTTACATTTCTAGTTCGATGTTAACATATGCCCCGCGGCTGTCAGTTCTTTATCGACGATTACAATTTACGATGAATTAAATTTCTTTTCGTTTGCTTAGAACTAGTTTAATGATAATAAATTATGCAATATATCAAACATTCTTTAAAGATTACTAATTTTTAAAAAGTTTTGAATTCTGTTTGTAAATCAGTTCTTAGTTGAAAATGACACATATTTACTACATGTAGTATTGACAAAATTAAAATTCAAGACATAAAAACTTCTTCCTAATTGAAAGCGCCACTATTTATTTGACATGTATCATCTTAAACAAATATTGCGTGTATGTAAATTAAAATGATTTGCAATATTTAGCACCTACGGTAGGGAAATGTTCCCACACTATTTTCGATAATGTTTTGTGGAAACACCAGAAACAATTACCCACTTAAGTTGCATTAAACCGACATTCCCACGAAGTTCTTTGAACTAATATCAATTTAATAAATCATTTTGTAAAATCTATCAAAATCTTAATTTTATTAAATTGGGAAAATTTAGAACACAAAAAATGATTTCTATGACATCAAACTATTTCGATTTCATTTTTGTTGCAATGTGATCGATTTGAATTTAAATTGTTAATTAAAATCCTATAATAAAAATGCGAATTGGCTATAGCTACTGTGTTATTTTTATTAAGCGATCCCGTTAGCAATTTTTCAAAAATCGGACATGATCAACGTAGATACGGTCAGAGAAATGCTAATAAACATGTATTTACAGAATTTGCATGCAATTATAGCGCATGATATTAGTTAAGAGCGAATATCTGCAAACTCATGAATTAAAGATGCTTGCAGGTTATCTTTAATTTCTGGGTATTAAATATGTGTGTGCATAATAATTAAGATATATTAGGCCAGTAAGGCAATGTTACATTTTTATTACTGTTATAAACCAAGTTTAAATTTAGTTCTCGGGTTTTATATAATTATGGTTTTAAAATAATTGAGTAAATTAGACATACACTAGTGAGGTGCGAATGTATTTCTTGTTATCTTATATGTTTTTCTACATTTCTTTTTGTAAAATTACAAATGAGTTAAAACAAGCATTTGATGGATATGACAATATTCTAACTTTAGATTTACGTAGGTATGACAAAAGAATCAACAAATTCTAAATTTATATTAAGACCTCCATAGAAACTCTTGTCTTTGGTTTCGTGTTTCGTTGTTTCCTGTAATGTGATTATAGTATAGAAAATTGGCTTTTTCCCATTGTAAATGTGATTTAGCTTCTAGCAATAACGTTTTTCCATGTAATTGCTTATCGGAGGCAATTCTGGTTTTTGTGCGAAAAGAAGAAAGTAATCGAATATGAACTTATTTTACTTACTGTACTTATACGACTTCTAACACCCAAGAAGGGTGTTTGCCTGCAGGATGCCGTCTTGATCAGAAGTTGAGTTTGTCAGTCTTCTTCTATCAGGTTGATCAGACCTTGACAGAAACAACGAAATGAACCTGTTACAGAGTAGGGCTCACAAGAGCCAACTTCATTACCTTGCACCACACTGCCCTACCTTTAACTTTGTTACCATAGTCACTTATTTCCATCTCAAGTGTATTACTTCTAACATCATTCCATTTTAACCTAAATCTTCCCCAGCCCCTCTATCCAAGAGGATACCAAGTCATTACCATTTTAACTACTCTCTGCTTGTTCGTCCGTTGGATATTACCCCACCACCTCATTGTTTGAGCTTTGATGATTTTAACAATATTCTCGCCCTTCATTCTCTGTATTAATTCATGTTTCATCTCTTGTCTCCATTTACCACGCTTCTGAATAGGTTCAAGAATTGCTCTTAATATCTTTCTCTCACATATGCGTAAGAAGTTTTCATTTTTACTGGTCAGGGTTCACGTTTCTGATACCGGTCTAATCACCGTTTTGTATATTCTGATCTCAGCGTTGTCACTCAACAATTTTTGTGTTAGCATACTTTTATCTATGTAATACGGTCTATACCTTTTCTTTATTTCAGTAACGGCGTCATTGGCATGATGCGTGGATTTCAAATATGAGTAAGTGTTAACTTTTTCTAAAACCTATTCATCGATTGTTATTGGTCTTAATTCTTCGTTCCTAGTTCTCGATCAATCATATCCTTTTGTGTTCTAGACGTGATAATCAGATCATCTGCCTATATGATTACCTGCATGCGTCTTGTATTAATCCATCTATTTTTGTATTTCTTATGATTATTTCTAGCACTATGTTAAATAATAGAGAAGACAGTATATCACCCTGTCGTCTCCCCGTTCTCAAAAAGATTTTATTCGACAAATTATCTTGTCACCATTGTCACCCTCTATATTTATCGTACAAGATCATCTGAAATTTCTAATCTTCTTAATGCCTGTTTTAATTTATTCCTATTAACTCTATCAAATTCAATTTTTAAAAATAATAAGCAAGTTATGAAAAATTCATAACTTCTTTCTGCCAGTTGTCGCATAATAATTATGTCTTGCAGCAACTGTTTAACGATTCCTTTAAAGTCATGTTGATATGCTACATTCAAAAGGTTTATTCCTCTATAGCGTATAAATATATCTTTATTTCCTCCTTTGTACAAAGGAACTATTGCTCTTTCTTTCCAAAGTTCTGGCATTCTGTCTTCATGTCAACATCACTTAACTATTTCAAGCATTTTTATCCTAAACTCTTGGCCACTAAACTTCAACAGTTCGATCATAATTCCATCTGGGCCGGCGGCTTTTTTATTCTTCGATTTGTCTATTACGTTTTCTACTTCCTTCTCTTCGAGATTGTCTACTTCCTCATTCATTACCATCCTTACTACTACTTCTCCATAGATCTTCCTTTTACTGTGCTTCCTCTACCACCCCACCTAACTTTGTTCCCATTGTGTAATTAGCGTTATTTGAGCCAATTCTATTTTTCAGACATTTCTATTCTTTATTTAGATCATCCTACCCGTTACTCAAATCTAATGTTCTACTTATCATTATACTGTAAGTAGATGCTGTATTTTTATTTGTTAGTTCTTCTACATTTCACTTAATTCCCACCGTTCTCTGTAACATCAGACTTAGTTTCTTCTTTCTTTCTTCTTCTTT
This sequence comes from Ignelater luminosus, assembly GCA_011009095.1. NCBI lineage: Eukaryota > Metazoa > Arthropoda > Insecta > Coleoptera > Elateridae > Ignelater > Ignelater luminosus. Next base: position 6,012 of record VTPC01087526.1, on the reverse strand, counting down.
CATCCACCAGAAGTGGTCCGAATTATAATTCGCTCTCCGGTATGAATGCACATCCACTATCGATGTACTCCATTTTCTTGAGACCATTACACGATCAATTTGACTGCAATAATCAGCTCCCGGTGAGACCCATGTAATTTTATTATTTTTCTATGCTTTTTTATCTAAGGCAGTAGCCAAAGCACCGAGTTCTTTTGTATCGTAGTTGGTAACTTGTAAAATTCTTTCTTTTCCCTTTCGTTGGAACGTATATATTTTTAAAGGATACATTATTAAAACAACCTCTTATTCTTATCATACACATTTTATCGCTAACTAGGTAGAAGCAGAGTAATGCTTGTCTTATTTGACTTGATATCATAGAAGCAACTTCAGTTTGTCCTTGTTCTGATCCACCACTCTATATAATTGTGTATCGTGCCTTAGCTATCCAACCTACATAATTTCTTGGAAAGCAACTACATTCAATTTATATTTCTCCGTCTCCTTGATAATTTCCAACATTGCACCTACTCTCGACATGCTTCTAACGTTCCATGTGGCAAACCGCAACTCATTTTTTTCCCTATTTTGTGATAGACTTCTAGATCCGTTCCATTTTTGTTAGCCATTATTTTTGCCAGTTTTGCCTCCGAGTATCCGTCCGACTCATTCCATACTAGTTTCTTGGATTTGTGTTTGTAGTTGTTATACGTCTGGCCTGTTTCATTAACTCGTCCATTCCTTCGTCCGTTCGTAGCTGATTGTACTTGCATACATCTTCTTACTAGTTCCATCATTGATTTCGTTCTTAAATATAACGGATTCCTTCACCTCCTCCTTTTCTGTCCCTCATCTTTTTATTAACTGAACCGTTATAACACCTTTTCCACTCATCATGTAGCACGCATGCCTTTCTTCCCATCCTCTTTCATATGCTCAATCAATATCTTTCTTTGTTCTTGTATTTCTTTCGAAAGATCTTCCATAATGTATATACTTGCAGCTTTTAAATTCTTTGCTGCTTTAGATTATTTCTAGTTTTTTTTAATTTCTGTTCCTTAACTGAATTTTATTTTCATGTTTTCCTTCCAATTTCTTTATATCCTCAATAGCCCGAATATTTTCTGTGAAGTTTAAGTTTGTTAAATCCTTCATTCTCATCTTTCTTCTTACCTAGTGTCATCAAATTTTTCTTTCTCAATTCTCATTCCAGCACCCCAATTTTCTAATATAGAGCCTTTAATTAATACGCCAAAGTGATACACGGTATAAAGAAGATCCAATCTCAATCTCATCTATTCCTCTGAAGTGATACTTTCTTTGAAGGCAATTTCTTCAAAATAAGTACTAACATCAAAATCATGAAATACCTCCCAAAAAAAAACAGTCTCTGTGAATTAATTTGTTTACGCTTCTACTGGTGGTGGCTGTTCTCATATAAGCCATTGATATGTTGTAACACACGCCCTAGATTTGACTTAAGCTAATCTGACATCTTTTGTGCATAGGAGGTTTTGAAGGATCCTATTGATTCCGGTAGTATCAAGGAGTTACATTTTATATGTGAAGTGAGGCGGTAAACACATCATTACGACATTATGTTTCCTTCCTAAATTGACAGGACTGGAAAGTCTTTTAAAATTGGTTTCACATGCTGATTTAACAAAGATTCTTTCTTGCACAGAATATATGACAATTCAGTACGCATTTCTGGTTTATTTGCCTTTTCATACTATGCCTTGAGAAGCGTAGACCACTCTCTACTAGAACATGGACATCTGCAACAAAGCGATTTCTAAACAAAGATGTCAGCTTCAACGTTATCGAGAAAGGAGATACTCTATACTAAACACATATTTCGCATTAGATAATGTGTCTTCAGTGTTTCTCTTTACCTTCTTTTCTTTGTAAATAAACATATTCAGCGTGGTGTGGAATTAATGACAGAAATGTTAACCCACAGAGAGGCTTTATAATCAAATGTAGAACTGCCTTTAAAAATGATTCAGTTGCTGTAGTAAGAAAAGTGCAGATGAAATGGGATCAGCTTCGTTTCTTTATTTTAAAACGGTATAACATCCTAACTAGACTTTTTACTCTTGGACAAGATGGATATGCCATTTATAGAACTTTATTTTTATGCTAGCACATTCAATCAATCACAATGATTTTCCGCTTGTACTGGTGGAAGCGCGACTATCAAGGTACTTTTTGTGAATAATTCTAAGTCTTCTATTGAAATCTATTTTTGAGATCGGTCGTTCTGGTTTAGAAAACCTTAATGTATTGCAATCTCTATGAAAATTAAAAGTTCTATTTAAATTTTTCCCAATAATCCAAGAATGAAACAAAAACCTATGCCAAATGTTTCTTGTTTTCATGGTGCATTACATTAGTTAGTTTCACTAGTAGTTGTGAATTACTATAACATAAATTGCAGGAAAGAAAAACTAATTTATAGAAAAATTGAAGAAGATAACGCGGGCGAATTATTACGAATTAATTTTATCTAGAAAATTTATCTTTCTATCAGATTGGGCTTTGCCTTTCTACCAGCGGAGTTCTAAGGTCGGGCTTTGCTTTCCAACAGGCTACGTTTAAACTTCTCCTTGGAACCCTAGATAGTAAACCATAGTTGGCGATTTATGAATGGCAGTCAAAAAAACCGAGATAGAATTTGTTTTAAAACCACCGAATGCTGTTAACTAGAAAAAAAAAACTCTACGATTTGTGTAAGATTCCAGGCAATTATTTTTGTGAATCTTCCAGTTCTCGCAGGTTTACGGATTACGGATCCTTGTGGGTGTCTGTGGAGCTTTGAATTATCACGAGTCCATGAGACCCTCCAGGTCATCAGGTTTCTTAGACTTGCAGGCTTTTTTGTTAGAATTGTAGGTTCCCGTTATTTGCCTCTTGCAGAATGATGACTTATCTTCTACGTTCTTGTGCACGTCGGATGGTTGTGATCCGGGACCTCGACTTAAATGAGCTCTAAAGTCTTCACTAATGAATGTGTAAGAAATTTATGTGCAAACAAGAAATAATTTTAAAAATTCTAAAATCCGAGTTTTTGGAACTCTTGGAACCTAATTTTAATCTTATAGATGTGACTTTGATGAACATTTTACAATACTGTATTAACCTTCAATGCATGATTTTTTATCTTGTAATGAAAAACGTATTTAAAACTACGTAAATGCTTTCTATTAACTGAAAAAATAATAAAAAGAATATGTAAAATGCTTTTTCGATTTTTTTCTAAATTCGGTTTTGATTGTTACATAATATGATACATCATGCACTAAATATAGGAAAGTCTCTTACAAGCAGGTAATTTACATCGCTCCTTCCTTGCATTCCAGTTTAGTAGTTGTCCAACATTGTCTGCTCTTATATCCTTTGGTGATGCTAGGGACTAGTTTCTCTTAGCTTCAATAGCATTGTCAACTAATATGGAAGGTCTTCCTTTCTTTATGGCTTTTTGGTCAATTCGACATAAACAATCTACAATTTCACTTCGTAAATTGGCTAAGTTCATCATTTTAGTAGATGCATCTTGTTGTTTCTCCACCTTTCTGGTTGCAATGTCAACAAGACGATAAACAAGACGATAAACAAGACGATGATACCACTTACGACTTCGTATGTTTATGTTGTATCGTCCTATTATACTGTCCAAGAGGTCAACGCCTCCCATGTATTTATTATATTCTAGAACCAAATTTTGACATTGTACACTAATTTTCTTTTTTTCTTTCTTATCATAGCGTTTAATCTCTTTTAGCTGCAGGGACTCAAAAAATGTAGAAATAAGCGTAACAGTTTCTTTATCCAACCACATCACAGTGCTGACAGGAGTATCATTAAAACCGATAATATATTCTTCAAAGGAACCTCTAACACTTTTTCTAAAATTTATTTCATTTGAAAATTGGTAGTTAGGAAGTCGATGTCTTTTTATTGTTCCCAAAGAAACAATTCCGTTTTTATAGAGATAGCCAACTAATGTAGTAATCGTCAAAATAGACCCTGTGCTTTAGGTTTCTTGATAAGGGGCGACATAAGCGTACAACTACAATTCCTGAGGGACCCAAATCTGGCTGATTTGGCAAACGATATTTTTCTATATTGTCGTCGCCAAAATAAATTTCAAGGTTGTAAGCGTAGCCAAAAAACTATCTAAAAGTTTTATATTGTGCATATAAAAACCAGTTGTAAAAGGTTATGAAAATTATTTACCTAAAAAGCGGCAGGTATAGATAATTCTAATACATTTTGAAGAAGTGAAACCTCGTTTTGTAAAAAATTAGCTTGAGTCAAGTCAATGATTTTAGCATCTCGATATTGCAGGCACAGTAGCCTGTTCCATTAGTAAATTTGCTTTGCGTATTGGAAATTGTAGGGTTACCATTTATTTCTATATTATCATCTTCAATCAGTAAGTCAGCGGCACTTTCCACGATGCTGCGGTTACTTTCAGGATTCAAACATTCTAATACATGATCAAAAATGACTAGCAAATTCTCTACATCATATTGAGTGAAATCAGGTTCTGAAGATTTCTTCTCTGCTATTTCTGAAGCTTTTTCTACTCCAAAGTCCGAATTATTAATATCTGAACTATCCAAATCATCGTCGTTGTGTAGTAAACAATCAACTAATTGTTTCACTTTTGAAGAGCCCGTTTTTCGCGTCACGATACTAAACAGTAAGTTGCAAATGTGTGCACAATGTTGTTATATCTTTTGATACGCCTTCTTCAAAGGCTTTATATCTTTTTCTAATTACTTTTACCTAGGTCATAATCAAATAAACATATTGCCTACTTACCTAAATCAATAAACCTTGACTTTTACCACAAAAAGAATTCATGTATGTTGACTTCTTTGTGGATACCATGCACACAGCAACTCAACCGCTTGCTACATTTGAATCAAAAATTGAAAAGTTTGCAGAAAAAGAGATTTTACCGTATTTACTCTACCAAGATGATTTCGAAATCAATAACCCGCTGGGTTCAAAAAGTGGAATTCAGAGAATCTCAGCATTTTGTTTAACGTTTCCCCTTTTAGATATCACTTAGTTCCAATTTGGAAAATGCTGCTTGACCAAATCTTCAAGTTTTGAATTAGAAACACCCTACAACTATAATGCTTTTTGCTTTACCTTGCAAGATTTGGAAGAAATAGGAATAGATCAATGTTGTTAGTTAAATTGTGTAACAATTGCTAAAAACTGATTATGAGGAACACCACAAAATTGATGTTTATTAGTTACTTATAGTAATCCGCCTTGAGAGAACCTACCTCGCTTTGGTCGTGAATGTCAAAGAACTTTAATTTGAAGCGGGATATACAGGTAAGATAACAAATAACAAGTCTACAGTACAATTCTACTTTATTAAATTCAAAAAGAACAACAAACATACCGAAATCAGTTGAGTGCCAGTGTTTTCTTGATCTTCAGCAAAAACACAAGCTCGGAGCAAATATTCATCCCTATAATACACAAAAAACAAAATAATAAAACGAATTAATACATTTCATTACAATTCAAAAACTACATCCAACTGCAAGTTCTAAGTTTTTATTAAGCTCAAGACTGAGATGACGTCATCGAGATTTAATGTTATTTACGACTGGCTATCTACCTTCTCTGCCACAATCCGAACTGTTTCAAATGGTTTTATTCTAGCTCGTTGCAGTTAAGATGACTACGCCCGTGGAAAGTTCCAGTATGATTGCACAATATTGCTCTTTTAGGTTCCCAACCCAAACGGGTTGTCTGGTTACATTCAAATTTTATTTAGCTCGCTGCCAGAGTTTTTCGTTTTCTCGGAGTTTTGGATGTTAAGCCCAAGCAGTTTTATACTTGGTCACCAGCGGCCATTCTTATTCAAACTGTAGGGAACAATGTAAGATGACCCAAAATATAAAGCCGACGACAATATAATTTAATAGAATTTAATGACGGCAAAATTCCCACTAAAAAACAAAAAAGCATACACAAATCACAACGACCTGTTGCTTG
>VTPC01087525.1:0-11688 GCA_011009095.1 Ignelater luminosus | reverse complement strand
TTTCCATTTTCAGCGGATCGTCTGTGTTTCGTTTTTTAGTACAGTGTTCAACCGGCGTCTTTTATTGTATCAAATTTGTTATGCGCAAAATTATTCAGATTTTCCAGACAGAGTCGAACTTGGTTTCTTAATAAGACCGCTTGTTCCCTTCAGGGAACAGCGAGGCGCCCTATGCTTTTTATGTGGTTACCTTTGTGTCGGGTTCAAATGTTTTGTCACAACAATTATTGGCTGCGAATTCATTTTTTTGTGGTTGCCGTGGTGCATTTTGGTTGACTCTAGGAGATGGGGTTTATTGGGTTTGAATAAACGGCTTATTTTGGCGGATCCGATCTAGAATTTACAAGCTAAAAGTTTAAATTCAAATTAAGGTCTCGTAACGTAGGTGAAGAGGATTCATCACCCTCTCTCTTCTGTTTGAAGGATTGTGTAAAGTGACCATCTGTGTGCCCATGAAATCAGTGTCTTTTTGTTATTATAATCTTTCCCGCCGTCCGTGTTCAAACTCTCATAGCTCCGATATTTGTTTGTGTTCGTCGTTTCGGTAGTTTTCATAAAAACTGCTGTTATGTATTAATTTCGTCAAGTCAAAGAAACAATGTAGTGAATACGGAGTATTTAGTCTTTGTTTGTTGCGAACTTGTGTTAAGAGACGCTTGAATTCGTCAGTGTTGTGTAAAATTTTTGCCCTAATAGAGAAAGCCGACGGTCCCTCGATATATATTTGGACGCCTTGGTGCATAGCTGACGGCATTTCAAAATCTTAAAGACCCAGGAAGAAGTAGTATGCAAGAATTATCTTTTTATCTATATCTTTTGTTATTGTACAGGGTGTTTCGCGACTCGACTGCCAGAGCTTAAAGGTGTGTCCCTTGAGTAATTTCAAGTCGAAAATGCCTAATACATATATGTCCAAAACTCAATAGTAAAGGAGTTATAGGCGATAGCATTTTCCATAAAAAAATAGTTTGGTTAATTATTATGCATTGTTGTTGTTTAGAAATAATGCAGGAAATAGGTTGGTGAATAGTTTTGTCACATTGTTATAACAATTGATTCTTGTTTGACGTTTATCTTGCATTATCTTTGCCATTTTGACATGTATTAATAGCTAAATTTTTAAATGAAGAATATGCTGACATTCATTATATTTGTGAATACTGTGATGGAAATGCAAGAGCGACAGTAGAGGATTTGAACAATTAATGTAAATAACCTTGTGTTAAACATATCTTTTATTAATAAAACACAATGTTCTGCTAAATTAATAATAAATAAATAAAGTGAATGTCGACATATTCATAATTTGAAAATGTAGCCATTAGCAGACGTTAAAATGACAACAATAATGCAAGATAAACGTCAAATTCGAATCAATTGTAATGACAATGTGACAAAACTATTTACCAGCCTACTTCCTGCAATAATTTTAAACAATAACAATGCATAATAATTAACCAAACCATTTCATTATGAAAAATGCTATTGCCTATAACTCCTTTACTATAATAAATTATAGTAAAGTTTAGTTTGTTGCTTTATTGAAAAGTGGGGTGTAAAAGGGTTTATTATTTACAACTGTGTTGTTGTTTAACATTGTAAGCTGTCAAATGAATCACCAGAAGGAGCAGCAAAATTTCTAAAATTTATAAATTTACCTAATTAATATCTTTATTTGTAACTGGCACATAAGCGTAGCCAGTAGGTTTCAGTTTGTAAGTAACATCTTAACTGATTTGTTTTGATAATTAAAGATGGGGGAACTTTAAGCTGATCTCCGTTGACAAAATCTTAAGTGTTTAAATGAAAGAGATCAAAGCGTTGTGTTTTATTGCAAAATTATCTTTAAAAAGTGACGTGTTGATTGCAAATGTTTCATAAAGTTATCTGTAAACAACGTGATATTTTATAAAGCCACTTGTATAGAGGGTGTTGTTTTGTAAGGGATCCATATACAGGGTGTTGGTTCACGAGAAACTGCGTGGACTGACCGTTTGTTCCCTATGACCTTCAGCTTCTGGCGCCCTTAATTTTGGACATCTTTTGAACATGTTAAGAGTTTTTGGTTACGTAAGTTTTCTTTTTCTTTTCGTTATGGGACGTTTAGCTAGGACCACCCCGTCTTCGATTTGAGCTATGGGCTTGAACATCTTCCGACATCCGTAATGGGCTTTAGGTCTCTTTTTCGACTGTTTCCCTCTACATAGGTGTTCGATATAGGAGAGAATATATTAGAAAAGACATTGGCATGAAGTCAGGCAACACTATTTCAATATAAATAATAATAAAAATTTTCAGAAAGCCATTGAGAGAGATATCTAAGGCATAAGTATTTCTAAATTACCATCGGATGAGATTTCACAGATGAATCGAAAACCGCGAATAGTAAGTAAACACGCAACTACAGCGTGAAATGAAATGGTGAAATTTTGTTTCCCACTAGAAAGATATGTCACAGTCTATCAGAGTAAAATGTGCTTTGCTAAAGTGCATAAATAAAACTACGACAAGGCTCTAGTTAGTATAAAACTCCACTCAGACACGGTGTATCAAGGCAGATCGGAATGTGGTTAAAACTAGTTTTGAGTAGCATGATGCAAAGGCTTTGAAGACAGCCAGCCAGCTAGTAGAAAAGTTAACCTAATGCCGAAAAATTCCCTGTGTGCTCCAGGGCCAAATCTCGTGACACCCAAGAAAGAAAAGAAAATATACACTGATACTACCAGGTGTATACCTATGAAATGAGACTTTCAGCTATTAGACCACAGATGTCGCTAGGAGTATTTTTAAACTGTCCCAAATGTCTTATTTGTTTCGTCTGTCATCTGTCAACAATATTCAATTCATTGTTTGTGATGTTTCATACAACAACGCATTTTTTTCGCTCTTAAAAATGTCGAATTTCGTGCCTTCAAACTACGATTTGCGGACATCGTTGATTTTCTGTTATCAATTGAAGAAAAACGCTTCTCAAGCTCATCAAATGCTTATAGAAGCTTACGGTGGACATGCTCTAAGCAGAGCACAGTGCTTCAGGTGGTTTGAAAAATTCCGAAGTGGTGATTTTAGCGTGGAGAACGAGGAACGTGGCCGGCCACCGAAAAAGTTTGAGGACACTTAATTGCAAGCATTGTTGAATGAAGATGATGGTCAAACGCAAGAAATTGTGGCAGAGCAGTTGGGAGTGACCCAAAAAACCATTTGCAAACGTTTGAATGACATGGGCATGATTTTAAAGGTCGGAAGATGGGTGCCGCATGAACTGACTGAAAGGCAGCAAGAGAACCGAAAAACCATTTGTGAAATGCTGCTCTCCCGGTTCAAAAGGAAGTCTTTTTTGCATCGAATCGTTACGGGTGATGAAAAATGGCCACAAGCCAAAATCAACGGCCAAACCAAATCGCTTCGGCCGCAAGGCAATGCTGTGTGTTTTCTGGGATCAGCATGGTATGATTTGGTACGAGCTATTAAAACCAGGTGAAACAGTTGACGGTGCACGCTACCAACGACAATTGGCCGATTTGAACAGCGCTATACACCGAAAACGCCCAGAATATGCCGATCGGCGTCACAAAGTAATTTTTCTTGATGACAATGCACCACCACATCGAACAAGAGCGACCCGGGAATTGGTGGAGACGTACGATTGGGAACCGCTGGTGCATGCGGCTTACTCACCAGACTTGGCGCCTTCCGATTATCATTTGTTTGCATCGATGGGCCACGCACTTTCCGAGCAGCGCTTCAATTCTCACGAAGAAGCCAAAAAATGGCTCGATGATTGGTTTGCGGCCAAAGACGGCCAATTTGTTTGGCGCGGCATTCACAAATTGCCTGAGAGATGGGTAAAATGTGTCGCTAGCGATGGCTATTATTTTGAAGATTAAATTTGTAACCATTTTTTGTTAATAAACGTTTAAAATTGAAAAAAAAAGTCTCATTTCATAGGTATACACCTATGTAAATCAAAATACAACACAATCAAATTTGAGTTGACAACAACTAACCGACAAGCTAATTTAAGGTTTCACGATAGTTATCTAAGTGCTTTGTACGAGTAAGAAAAGTTGCATATTGATGAATAAAAGAACCAAATCAAGTTTGGGTTGATTATATCCAAAAGTAGCTTAGAAAACAATTTGAACAAATTTACAAGTGAGTTATATAGATAGTGTTTCATAGTTACATCCACTAGACAAACTTTATCCTTTTGACTTCTAAAATCGAAAGATATTCCAACTTCCACGCTTATATGGACTGAACTATGTTAATTCTTATGTATTTTAGTTTCCGTTATAATAGGCTGTACATTTTTGATATTTGCTTTGTATATTTTCCTAATTCAATGCAGGCAATTTTTTTAAATAATCTACAGAAGACAATGTTTTTATGTGTACAACTAGAAATTCTAGATAGTACTGACCAGTAATAGTTTGATCCTTTCTTAGATAATGGATCAGCAAACGTCTTTGGAATCCCAAAAAACTGACGCCATCACCTTTCCGGCTGAATGGATGGTTTTCGCCTTCTCTGGAACCGATTCACCATGTTCAGTCCACTGCTTGGATTGTAATTTTCATTCCAACGTGTTCAACTCTCATCATTGGTTACAAACCGTCGCTTAAAATCTGTTGGATTTTTTTGAAACAATTGCAGACGTTTTGTTTTTGCTCTGGGATGAGGAAATGCGGCACCCCTCTTTTTATTTCTATTTTCTCATATCCAGGTCTTGGTGTAAAATGTTAATTACCCGTTTATAAGAAATGCCTACAGCCTTCTCAATCTCACGCACTGTAACTCGTCGGTTCGCCAAAACCAAATCATGAACTGTATCAATGATTTCTGGTGTGGTAGCCGTTTTTGGTCGTTCTAAACGTGGTTCATCATTTGTGCTTGTTCGGTCACGCTTGAATTTGGCCACCTAAAAACTCTCGGTCGGCAATGAAGGTGATGAATCCCCAAGAAGAGCATCTAACTTGGATTTGATTTCTGTAGCAGTTTTCCCTTCCAAATGAAAGAAATTAATAGCAGCTCGAATTTCAATTTTATCAATATCTTAAATACACAAAAAAATTGTTTGAGTTGAATGCTTGTCAAAACTACACTGCTTGACAGATCGACTTGATAATTTTTGTTTAGTTGTATGATATTGTTGCAAAGTTAAGAATATTTAGAAAAAATCAGTCCTTTACCGGCATTTCCGGAAACTTATCAATTTATCCTCGTAGAAAAGCTTTTTGATAAGTGTGAACAGATGCTCGTTGTGACGTTCCAAAGTATAGGAGTTGAGTTGCCTCCAGTGGATTTGTACGAACTAAGTACCGACCAAAAGTATCTGTACAAAATGTGTTTGGCAATTAAAAGTATTAGTAAATCCTAAAAGTTAGCAGGAAAATAACCTGGGAAGATATCGATTTCTAGGTGGCTAACTACTGCGAACAGGATATTAAGACTGTATTTCCCAAGCACTTATTTCACCTAATTAAATCATCTCGATATTTATCAAATGAGCTAAAAAACAGTTGACCTAGTTATTTTGCTCATCTTCAAAACATCTTGGTAGCAATGCTAGGCAATGATCAGAAGCATATTCACAAATTAGCTCTCCGTTGCATTCTTATGTAAATGTCGAAATTCACATCCAGTAAAGAATGAATTCATAAGTTTAAAGTGACAAATATTAATTTTGAAGCCAAGTAATACATCGATATGATTGACTAACAGTCTGTTGCTATAATAGAGCATCCTATAACCAAGTATATTAGTGAGTGAGACCTTCAGAAGATGACTTTAAAGGTACCGGAGAAGATTGACATATTAAAATCTCCTTGCCACACTCAGGCCGTAGAACGGCATATAAAACTGGTTACAGAGACATCTTCTTTAAGGTGTGGTACTACGGCAAGGGACGTATTAATACGAGCTAGAATAACTTCAATACGAAAGCTACCCCAAATTGAAGCCAAAAGACACGTTTGTAGGTAAATCATAAAGTAAGGAACAAATCCTAGATGGGAAAGGGGGTAAAACCCGCCTTGTAGCCACCTCTACGTGGTGAATTCTGGGTTGTTTATTTAAAAAAAAACCAGCGAGGAGCTGCAACAGAAAATACAAAAAATCACATTTTTATATTGTTCAGGAACCTGAAGATTGGTCTTTGATTTGGTTTTATCGATGTTTAATCTTGAGAGCAGCTTCTTATCACTTTAGAAAGATTACAGCTGCTCTGTATTTTTTGTTATTGGCTGTATTGAGATATAGGAAGTGAATTATCAGTCAATCTAGACAACTTCTTTGTAATACACAAACTTTTAAAACAAAATGACATTGTATCATCTTTGAATTCATATTTTTGAAATTCCAAGTTTATTGTTATATGGTCAGATACCACAACACTCTGGACAACAAAACAAAATAAATATGAAAATAATGAACTCCTTAAGGGTTTTTGAAACAAGTTTATAATAAAAGGTGTCATAAAGTTGATAGCAAAAGAAAGCACTTTTAAATATAAGATTATCGAGAAGAGATACTTTTAAATATATTTTGTCAAGACCCAGATCAAGACTGTGTCCTGTATAATATCTAATAAGAAACTAAAGTAGAGCCTTATAGTAAAGAATGTCCCGATCTCAATAATAATATAAGGGACAAATATGAGGTTTTTAATCTCTTTACATTTTTATTTCGAATGTTTTCAATTTAAAATCATTTTCGTTCCTTTTAATATAATCATACTTTGTAAATAAGATCAGTACGAATTTCTCTGTCTATAACTGAGACAATATTTTACTGAAAACTTGTACCTAGGCATTGTGCTTCCAGCCATGCAATAAAGAATTCTTTCTAGTTGTTTTGAAATACTTTTTCTTTATTCTGTTAAGACTTTTATTCTACATTTCAATTTTTTGTATTGTCTCGTATAACGTCAAAAGGAAGATCATATTTTCATATTATTTTTATAGTTGAATTTATTCAATGGCATTTTGAAATAACCCACTCACTCATCAAATCGGATAATTTTAAATCTTTGATTTAATTTCACAAAACAACTTTTTAATTTGAATATATAAATACTACAGTTAAAATATAATCTGATAACAAAACAATAGATTATGTGATGATATATTTGTATTATTAAAATTAATGCTTTGAATTGCAATTTTAATCCATGGTGCAATCTAAACTAAAGCAGTTATCATTTAAAATCCATGCAATGTAAATTGAAACATAAATCTTTTATATTACCCTTTTATTACAATATCTGTCGCTAGTATTTTTTAATTATTTTTCAATACTTTACCTTCTAGATTTAAATAACAAGAAATTGGAAGATTAAACATATTAATTGAGGTAAGTATCAATCTCTTTGTGTAGTGCAAAATTTCCTTTTTTAGTCCCGCTTTTCCAGTAGGTAGATGATACTTATTTTCTGAAGCACTTCGATAAGATTGTGTCTTGTTGAGTGCATCCAAACGAATGCTAGGTTTAGTGCATGAATAGATGATTGCACCAGCTTTTGCAATTGTGCAAGAACACGATTCTCTCCCGTGTTCAGCTGGTTCATTTCCAACCTTCCGTAACTACTCTGTATAGAATAGTCGGTTTTTCTTTCTTTTTGCTGGTATCACAGACGTACAATTTACTTCTAGACTATTGAATTCAGCTTTTAAAATTTATTTTCAGTTTTGCTTAAGATGCACTAATTAGCTTACAGAACTTGAATAAATCGAATCTAATTTATATCAAGGACTTAAGTTTTTCATAATTAATTTCTTGTTCCCGGTAAAAATATTTTCAGGAGTAGGTACTTCTAACTAAATCAACGTTGTTGCACGAAACAAATATATTTCAGCATAATTTATGTAAATGCGAAAACTTTCTGCAAACAGATCATGAATTTTTCCTTAAGTGTGTGTTCTGGTGCTTAAATTCTGCAGACGTGCTTAAAATTACTTTATACTGCTTTAAAATGAGTTAGGGCTTATTTATGAGGATTTAGAATTACCTGAATGCTTTCTCAACTTATTCAACTTTTATATAATAATGAAATATATAAAATAACAACTATTAGAAAATTGAACAATAATAGCTTAAACATGAATATTTTCAGTATGCGGAAGAATTTTCAAATATAGCTGCGTACAAGAATTTCAATTAAGCAAAGTTTGTGTTGATTTTATTGCTTTTTAAAACAGCAAAAATTGATTATATTTATAGTCTTAAGAAAAAAATATTAAGCTAGTAAATAAGGCAGTAAATCATAATATTATTATGTTTATATTAAGTTTAAGAATTTTGAAAGAAGACCTGGGAAAAGTTAGCTAATAGGATTTAATTATTTACTGTTTTACACTAAAATAACTACTGCGGCTGTGAAAAAGTCGTCAAGTCTATTATTGATGTGCAATATTTTATTGAATTCCGTTTAAAAACGCTTATGCAGAAATATAACTAATCTTTGATGTACTGTACCTCTACATGCACATTGTACAGTGCTGTTAAACAAAACTAATTTCATCTTAAGTGTAACTTTAAGAAAGAAATTTCTGTTAAATAGATAACTTCAAAAATTTGAAACTCATAACTGTTTAATAATGTTAGTTGCAAGTTTTAAAATTGTTATCATTACTAATACTGGATATTTCCATAGTCTGTGACTTGACAATAATATTCACTCGGGAAAGAAGCATACCTTGCATACAGAACTCTGTTCGCTTGTACTACGCTTGTTCGGATTTGCTATAAAGTGTCTTGTAGTAATGGAAAATACAGTCACTGCCCAAATGCAGAACTTTATGAGCACCATTCTTTACATATAAGTAACCACACTAAGAATAGATCATCTTTAGTATGAAGTGTAAATTGTAGCATAGTGAATCATGGTTTTTTCCTTGTAACAACCTGTTTACACATTTTTCTCCTTCAAATTGGCAAATAAAGCAATATTTGAGATGTACTTTGTATATTGCTATGATGCTTAATCAACTTCAAGACTACTTTTAGATCCAGTATCCACGCCATCTCTTTCATCCAAAAACACAAAAATGACAAACTCGTAAGAATTTATTTTAGGCGTAGGTCTCTCGAAGATGCTTTAGAGTAGTCTCACATCTCATCAACAGGACAGCTAGGAACCTACCGTATGCTACTCTACACCCATAAAGTCACAATGCTTGAAACAAGCTTAGTTTTTCGTTCACAAGTAAATACATAAATAAAAGAACAACAATAAAAGGTTTATTTATTTAGACAGTAGTTCAAATTTAAAAAAAACAGTAATATTCAAAATCGGATTGGGGTATTATCAAAATAAAATTAACGACAAATAAAAATAAATCCAAGATAGATAGCTCTGTGTCGGCTCATTTCCTGACTCACGTAATGCAAGAGACAGGAAACAAAAGAAGGATACTCTTACGTACACATCTTTTGGAAAGGCGGTTTGCTCTCCATGGCAGTTGCTAGTAAACATCTCAGGAAAAATGCTCTAGACAAATACAGTTTACAAAAGGGCGCAAAATACTTTATACCACAAAAGTATAAACACTTCACTCCACAAACTAAAAAGAATACTAAACAAAACCATACTTGTCACTTAAGGTATGTTTATGAGTAAATTAACTGAACTGTGCGCCTCCAAATGATTAATGTGTAGATTCAAATAAAAAGGAATTTTAAATTTCGAGCACTTAAAGTACCAAATTAGAGATAACGTTTCCACCAGAAACATAGAATAAAATATAATTAGAAAGATAAATTTTGGTTTCTTTTATAAAAACATAATAGAAGAACGTGATAGCAAAAAAGGTATACAATTTTAAATAAATATTAATTCAATTCACATCAAATCGAGCATAATCAACAAAATAATGAAGAAGTTCAATTTATAAAATCTAGAAAGTGTTAGTGATTACAAGATAAAAGTGCATGTGAAGTAAGTTAGTGTAACAACTATAACAGAATACATAAACAGGATTCACAAACAAAGATTTTTAGCCAATTAGAACAGAACTTGAAGTATACGCTTTAAAAAAGGGTATGAAGATAACCAAAACTTTGACAAAAATAATAAGAGATAATTGCAAAGAATTAAATGAAGTTAAAGAAATAAACCTACAGAAACAAGAAGTCGATAAAATAAGAAAGAAGTTGGATAAAATGAACAAAACCCTGGCAAAAGACAAGAAAGCCTGAACACTTTTTTAAGAAGAATCAAGATACATTGTACAAAAAAAACTCAAACAAGAAAAAGAAAAATAGAAAACAAAAAAAACATACATGTTAGAGAGAATAAAGAAATTTGAAGAACGGTTGGAAAACCGTAAGAAAATAGGTAAGATAATAAACACGAAAATTAAATAAACGAGAACCGACGCTGTCAATGTAATAAGTGACGTTAAAAACTTTCTATAAAAAATTAATGTTAAAGCAAAGTTAAGCGAAGCATGCTATGTAGGAAAGCAAGACAATAAAAGAATAATTGCAAAAGTGAGAAACTTCCACAAAAACGAAGAAACGCTGCAGAAATATAAGAAGTCCTAAAATATTCATAGAAAATGACATGACTATAAATAGAAAAATAACACAAAATCTAATTTAAAAAATAGCAACAGAAAAAAGGAAACCCGGTAACAAAATAAAAATAGGATATCAGAAATTAGAGATCAATGATGGTACGTATAAATGTCAAATTGAACAACAAACTTGACCAATCAAACTGCCAACTGAAAATGTACACGGTCACTGAACCGAAAATAAAAAAAAAACGGAAAGAAGTTCAAATAAAAACCTGGAATGCAATTGCAAGAAATAAATTTTGAAAAACCATATGTAATTTATCAAGACTATTTAATATATTAATGAACAAAGGGGAAACAGAACAGTTTGTAATAAAAGAAAGCCTAGATAAAGATGTAATTGATGTAAATGAGAGATTGAGTTACTTAAGAAGGAGAAGAAAACATAGAAAAATAAGCTTTATAAAAGCACATGTATCCACCAAAGAGGCAGATAAAGAATGTAAACTAAAATACTGTAAAGACCTGAAAAGGCTATAA
Source organism: Ignelater luminosus (assembly GCA_011009095.1). Classification (NCBI taxonomy): domain Eukaryota; kingdom Metazoa; phylum Arthropoda; class Insecta; order Coleoptera; family Elateridae; genus Ignelater; species Ignelater luminosus. The sequence continues at coordinate 628 of VTPC01087525.1, read as the reverse complement.
CATGAAATTCCGCAGTGCGATTTCAAAATTGTGGTAAGTGCAGAATCGCGAATAGAGAAAAAGTAGATAACTAAGTATAGGAAGATATAGCCTGTACAATGAAACAACTACAGTGGAAAATTATTAATCGGTTTTGCATCAAAAACAAGGTTTCAAGTAAGAGCTACCATTTAAAACAACAACAAAGGGAGTTGAAAAAGTCAGAATGGAAAATACACAGATGACATTTTAATAGCAGAAATACAGGCTCAATTATCAACAAACGTGAGCGCTTATAGAAGGACAAAAAGAGAACAATCGTGATTTAGTTACAGGTAACCTAAAATTACAAACGTTCAACATAGCCAGCAAGAAAAAGCAAAGTAAGGAAAACTTAGGATCCATACAATACAATGGCAAGAAGAAGAGCAAAAGAAAAATTACTGTAAAGAAGTAAGTACATTATCGACCAAACCAAAAAAGTGATACAGCAATAAAAAAACAACAAAAGTTATGAAACTGATGAGATTTCCATAGAAGGAAAGAGAAACTAATTAAAAGGGTATACCATTTAATAGTTAATGTTTGGCAAACCGAAAATATGCCAGAACAATGAAACAAGGTTTACCCATCCAACTTTCAAAAAACG
>VTPC01087521.1:187-13959 GCA_011009095.1 Ignelater luminosus | reverse complement strand
TTTTGAAACAACTTTTGTAATACTTAAAAATTGTTTATTATATTTGGAAAAATATACAGGGTGTTAATTACAACACAACCTTCAGTTTGAGATAAATTAATAAATCGGCAGATTCTTGTTCAAAATTTGTAATTAAAATTCTCATTTACTGCAAATAAGCACCAAAAACATTTTTGTCGAATAATTTAAATTACGTCAATTTTCTTTTATCCTTTAAATACGCTTTTCAGATTGTATTTTACAATTTTAAAATAATACAAATATAATTATAAAATAAAATGTTGTTCGTTTGTTGTTAAATAGAACGCACTTATTGTATTTAATAAGCGAGGCACTATTGTTACGAAATTCAAATAGAAAACTTCTCTAGAAATTCCGTTGGGTTTAAATTTTCTTGTATATCTCAAAAGATTCTAACTCCTTTTATTATTTAATAATAATACTCTTTAAGTGCCTACAACTTGGCATGCAATATACACTAGCAACGAAGCTATTTACGTCACTAATTTTCCTGGTATTTTAAATTCCTTGATTTAGCTACTCAAAGAAAACCTGTCCTTACAACTACTCATTTACGAAAAGGATTTCATAATAATAAAGACAAATTGACTAATTATTCTGAGGATTGTATTCTGTTTGATAAGCTGTAGCGCTTGTTGAAATATGAGTACATAGAACTGAAACAATCATTATATGAAAAGTACAAAAATATAAAATTTATTACAAGACAGTGAACAATAAAAATAACTAGGAAGTGGATAAGAGAGGGCAATTTTTAAGTAGGACCTCTGTGCCCGTGCCTTTTTCGGGTCTCTTGGGTTTTTCGAGTCAGTCAAGCTAAGCTTTCAAGGATGGTAGAGTTTTTCAAGTGACTGGACTTTCTGAATCAATCAATTTTGATTGACAGTTTGCTTTTCCCTTGTCTTGTCTTTTAATGTCGAACACAAAGAGGTTTTCGACTACTTGTAATTTTGAAACATGTAGACGTTAACAAATACTCCATGCTGCAACTAATAGACCTGCACAAGACTATTTTTTAAATTAGGCTTCAGGTTTATTATCAAACAACAAACAAAGAGTTTTTTGTCAAACGTGCACTTGTGTTTTCAAGCTGTCTGGACCGAGTATAGACTTTGAACTTTTCAAACTAATTAGACATTTTTCATTCTTCCAGACATATATATTTATACAGAATTTCTTTGACTGTATCAAACTTATTTAAATCGTTTTTCTTAAAGAGAAAAGTACTCAAGATTAACACTGTTTTATATCAGATCAGTGTTTTCTAAATGCGCAGGGTGGGCGCACTATAGTACTTGGAAAATGAGGGAATTTTTAAAACCAATAATCATTAAATGCTAACACCACAAATAAATTATTCTTATTTATAAATCGACAAAACCACTCAGAAGAAAGTCTTATAAATAAGTATTTGCATAGAGAAATTTTAAAAAAAAAGTATGGCCACCATATTTTTTTCCTAAACTCAGTTACGTGTTTTAACAAACAACTGTTCATAAAAAGAGAGAGAGGGAAAGAAAAAGTTTTGAGTGATTAGACGGTTTAAAAGGCAAAGGTCTGCAAAAATCTACGATAAGTCAAAAATCAAGTAGCAAGAAGAATGATGTAAAATTTTCAAGATTTCTTGTAATGACTACAAAAATTAATTTTCAGTTTATCGTTGTTTGATTATTCTCATCTAGATGAGTAAATGGTAGAAACGGCCAAGACTGGCAGAAAACGATGACGGAAAAACTTTTTGGAAAAAGAATAGAATCAGGCCTTAAATCAAACAAATAGAGAGAATATACTAGAAAACAAAGAACATAAATTGAAAAGTGAGCCAGAGAAAATTCTAGGAGTATGGAGACGGTCAAGATGAAAACAAATGATAAGCAAAGAACTGAAAAAAAGAGAAGATAACAGATATGGGTAATGTAACAATTAAGAAGTAAGTAACCAAAAAATAGTACAAAGTGGACTGACTGACTGACTATTAATCCAATGGTTCAGGTTCGATTTCCGGCCCAGGTTCTTGAATTCATCACGCGGTGAAAATATGAAAAAGGATGCCATCCTCCGGGAAGGATGTGAAACAGTAAGTTCTATATTACTACGATAAGTTGCACATTAGAAATACCTACCGGGGTTGGACAACAACAAGTAAGTATAGACATGTGACTCTTTAGGAAAATTGTAATTAAAGTCAAACAAAGATAGTTACTGAAATGACCAAAGTAAGAAAAATGATAAAAACTGATAAAAACTGATAACAAATACAAAAGAAGAAAGATAATCAAAAGGGTTGGACCACACGCAAAGCATGTCATTAGCAAATAATGGAAGACTCCTAGTGCCTTATACATAGGCAAGTTATAGTTATAGAAAAACCATCCAGTCTTTATCAGTCTTGGAATACACATCCACACAGCTCGATTTTGCAAGACTAGCTAGTAAAACATGTGCAAAAATTGGACTTGACACGTGACACTCAGTTTTGTACAGAGAACATAAACTTTATCAATAGTAGTACTTAAATACTGCTTTAATAACTTTGACAGCTATCATTCCAATATTAAGTTTATATATTATCAATACCAAGAAACTTATTCAATTGTCAAAGATCACCCCCGGAACAAAGAACCATTACCTCAGATCCAAATGGTCAGTCTATGGTTTTCTTTTTCCAAAACGTGTGCAGATAAATTTGCGGACAGGCTTCTTATTCTAAAATCAGAATTTTCTCTCCCAAAAGAATAAAATAATTCTACAAAGAATCGTTCAAAGTGGGTATAAAAAGGAAACTGATGATAAGAAAACTAAGAAGCTACAACATTCGATGTCGTAAACTTTAAAAACTGTTTGGATTTGATAAAATTGAAAGAAAGTTTACAAAAGTTGAAATCCGTTATTACTTGTTAGAGACTATAACAATAAGTAAAGAAATAAAAACTTTGTGTCAAAATCAGCTGCTATTTTTGCGTGTGATGCATCACAGTATGAAATAGGTGCTGTGTTTAACCATAAAGTTGATGATACATAAATATCTTCTTAGTTTTATTTCAAAGAGTTTCAGTAAGTCCAGATTAAAATATCTATTGCCATAGGCCATATAAAATGGTAGAATATTCTTATTAGATTTAAAATTATATATATATATTTGAAAAGACTATTCTCATATTGACTGATGCTAGAATTCAAAAAGTTCCTTCCTACGTTCAGTGTTATAAAAGCCAACTGGTTTATTAAGTTTAATAAGAATTTTTCGAGTTAGTAATATAGACATGTAAACTTAATAATTAAATCCTAAAATGTTCAATGTTACCCATCCAGTAAGAACCATGCCGTAGACAAAGAAAATTAAATTAAAATATGGACAATTGAGATGCTATAAGATGACGGTATTTTAAGAGTGTTATCAGTATTAAATTCAGAAAAGATATCAGTCTGATTATTAATTAAGTATAGAAAGACACAAGGAAATCATTCTAAGAGTGTGACGGTTTGGCTCTAAATTTCGGTTATTATAAAGTTCAAAGTATATTTATGAAACTTGAAGTTAAAATAAGCCTTTTCTTGAACACAAGGTTTAGACGTAGAGCTTCATTAAACAAAAACGTCTTTTCCATCAGATATACCTTTCTACCTATAATGAATCGTCTTAAATTACAAAACATCGTTCGTAACCAAACTTCCATTATTACAAGAAAACTCTTATATTTTCGTTATTATTATATTAAATTCTCTTTGTATTGAATATCGATGTATTTTATTTTAGTACTTCCGTGCTAAAAAGAAAGCGTAGATAACTAGATAAATTGAAATTTATCCGAACAAAGCGCTTTTAGCAGATCTTATATAGGCTTTAAATGCATTATCAGTAACGCACTATCTCCTTTAAGTTAATTACATTCTTCTTTCTAAATATTTTTGCTTAAAGGGAATTTGGTCTCCTTGAGCCATTTGATACTGAAATATTTTCTAAGCGTTAAAAATCATAGCGCGTTTTAAAACAAAAATTATGATAAAGTACAGATTTAATTTCTCAAAAAAGATTTAGTAACGCATTTACAGTTTAAAGCCACCAGACTCATTTGTAAAATAAGAATTATTACTAACAGCTTTTTGACCAATAAATTATTAAAAATAAATTTATATTTTCAGCCCGATCATTTAATAAATTACACGTTATTCAAAAATCTACAAGAACATAGATTAGTCAACCAGAAACACAAAATTTCTCACACTTAACCTTAAAGAGCGTGATCAGAAAAGCAATTTTAAAATTTCAGCAAGACACAATCAAAGTAGCAAAAACTGAGTAGAATTACAATTTTCAAGTACCTAACGGTTTACTTAGGAAGATTAATCCGTAATATTAGATTGCATGTTTAAATCATGTATCTACACATAAACATCAAGACGTTTTCTCAAAACAAAGAACTACCGATTGCAAGGTTCAAGAAAAAACACAATTTACTTTCTGAATTGAATCATTAATTCCTTTTCATGTCTCTATAAATTCTGAAAGGTACTCTAATTAAATCAAGAATAAATCTCGACTAGACTGTATAAATCCGCAACTTTTCACAGTGAAAGACATGCAAGGATTAGTTTTATATATCCTAAATTTACGTTTACGTTTTACGTCAGTGTACACGTCTGAAAATAGAATAAAGGGAAGCTTATTGTAAGCTTGTAGTAAATAATTAACGATTTTTCTGCATATAAATACCGATACGGTGTATTTTTGTGTAGGAAAAAATTTTCCGTTTTTAATTAAGCAACCATAATAAGGGCGTTACATGTAGTAGAGGGTTGTTATTTTTATCGGCGTCCCTCGTTTTCCGTTCGGATGATTATTGACCGATGAACGTAAATCTAACAGGACACGGACATGACAAAGGGTCATCAGCATCAGATCAATGCGGTACTCACCAGAACATAGACAGCAAACGGCATAACAACCACCGCCACCAGAAGATCTGCAAGAGCTAAGCTAACGATAAAATAGTTCGTCACAGTCTGTAAAGTTCTTTCTCTGTAAACACTAAGTATAACAAGCACATTTCCGAACAATGTAAATATTGGAAAAATGACCAGGAGCAGCGCCCAGTAATTGTAGATTGCTCTTTCCGGTGTGTGAGTAAAGCACGTCGCGTTCGTATTATTCAGCAAATAACTACAATTCTGCAATTGGTGCTCGAAGGAGTTCCTAAAGTCGGTGTCATTTCCCGAATAATTCAGGTGACTAAAGTATTGATCTAAATCTTCAAATAAAAGAAGGAAATTTTCGGTAGATTGATTCAGCAGTGTGCCTTCGCTAGCATTCCGGTCCACTGCGTTTCGCGTCAAATTGTAAGTTTCTTCGTACGAAAACTTACTGCTGTCAATCAGTGATCCATTTAAAGAGTCCATTTTTTCAGGGATCATGTTTACAATGGAATTGTATTGCGGTCAATTTCAGAGCATCTCGCTATTTATTAGGATCCACAAAGGATTCGTTATCCTACAACTTCTAAGGGTATTGTCAGTCGTCTGGCTAACACAATCAACTTCTTCCGCCTGTTCTTGATGCTCTCTCGCCGGAAACGCTGTCTTCGCTTCCTCCAGGACTTCTTATTTCTTCTTAAGCTTGATCTAAAGGAGTTCTCCAATACAGGCGGCGATAAATCTTCGTGTAATCTCCGGTAATAATTTTTATATTGTTGCCCAGAGATGTAGTTTATCATTAGAGCGGCACCGCATCGCTTAAATGCTCATTTTCCGAGCTTTCCTTAAAGCTGTTCCATTTAGGTCTCATTTGGGAGAAAGTATCTCCATTTTTAATTACCTATTTATCATCAAAGACTTACTTAAAATGCCGATATTTATCTTCATAAATCTCGTTAACTCGCTCACAACATTTAAATTTACGTCTGATCACAGCCCAATAAGGTTCTCATCTACAAGTCGGACTATGTTTAAAAAGTTTTTACTCGCACGGTTGCATCACAAAGAGATCCAGTGCAAAGTTTAGAAAAGCAAAGTTAACTTGCCTCGGGAATTTCTGCTCTATTGTTCATAATTATTTTACCTCGACGAAGCAAGTTTTAAGCTTTAAACACATTCCTAATTATTTATACATTATATGAGTTTTATATATATTTATATTTTTCGGATATTATTCTTTTGATTGCTAACATTAATTACAATTTTTAAAATTAAATTTCATTTAATTTTCACAAATCAAACCATCCAGACAACTAGAATTAAATCTATTAAATACATCTAATAAACTCGCCACATTATGTACAAGTAAGTCGTGTCGGGGTTGCAGACGCGCGAATTTTATACATAAAACACGTGTAGCCCGGGTCAAGTTCGAAGACGGTCTGCGTCGAGACGCCACCACTAATGCAGGACGCGCACCGGCGCCGCCCTGTCTCTTGCACCCTCCGGTAGGGGCGCTCCGTTACATTTTCCTGACACACATCTACGGTTTTTAGATTATCCATTTCAGGCAGATACAGCGAAATAAATATTTCGCGAACCAATAAAGAATGGGGCACATTTCAGATAGCCTTCTTTTTATCCATACACTTTGGGTATAATCTTACCACTTATATTCTAGAAAAATGCAAGCGCCTTCAATTCTCAAGAACTTTTTTGCGGTAAGATCTTAAACTGCTCCTAATTTTAAATTCTATTTATAAGTGGTTTGTATTTTTGGTAAGATTTGAATAAAAGTTTCGACAAAGATCTATTTCGGATATAAACTACAATTTGATTTACAAAACAAAATCAGCTTCGAAGCAGCACTAAAGTTTTTATTGGATTACTACGTGATAAGTTTTTATGATTTAGCAAATAACTGAAAAACAGTAAGAAACATAAACGTGATCTATTATCTTATCACCAAACATATTCTTTGTTGTTGCATTACAGTGTAAAAAATACGCGTGGCCTTTTTAAACCTCTATTTCAAACTACAATAAATCGAAAAATCTTGGGTTTTAATTAATTTATCACCCCTATCAGCTAACAATTAAAACTGATAAATACACGGGTCTTTTCTATTTAAATTCAAATCAATATCAATAATATTTTCTCCTAAATCAAAGTCATTTTTGAGATTTGAGCATTTCGAGGAATCTGCAAGTTATATTGACGAGAACTTAAGCTCTTGATAGGCTTACCCTTGTCAAATAAGTTTCAGAACAAGAGTCAAGAAAGTCACCTCGTCTTTCTGGTATAGACTAGGGACAATGGGTCTGCTCTTTATCTAATAAAGAAGTTATTTTGTGAAAGACAGTACAAATTAGCAAGTGAATTCAAATGATTGAGGTTGAAACAGAAATAAAAACAGGAATCAGAAGCATGGACAGTTATATTGTGTTGAGTAATAAGAATTCTTAACCTAATAATACTTGAAATAATCTAAATGCAGAACGACAGCTTGTATTATAAGTATACATACCGTGTGTCAACTTTGGGATACAAAAATTCTTTAATCATTTTTTAATTTTGTGTTTTAAGACGTGACATTTTCGAATATTATTTATGACATTATAAAGAAATTTTAGAAAACAAAGATATGATTTGCGGTTTTTATTTGTCAGCTTTTTTTAAAAAAGGCAGTGATAAGATGCACGAAGCAATTTTTTAATTTTTAAAGATTGAAGTAGGATTTTAGTAGAAACTTAGTCTGAAAAACAATAGATATGAATTTCAAGAAAGTTGTCAGGTTTTAATTTTTATCTTAAATGATAATAAAATGTCAAAAATCAGGAAGACTCCGACAGTCACATGGCCAAAGAAAATTTTCTTGCAAAAAGAATTTAACGAAAGTATCATAAAGCTTATATGAATTTTGACACTAACTACACTATTCACGCGGTGTCGTCTTAGATTTATTTTGAAACTTCCATAACAAAATATCCAAGCAATTTACTAAATGCCCAAGCACTTTACCAAATGGCAACGATGCACTGTAACAAACTAAAACCAAGAGCATACAGTATTCAGAAATTATAAAATGTCATACATATTTTATACACAACAAATAAAAAGTTGATCAAAGAAGAAAATAAAGCAATAGAAAATAAATATTTAAACAACTTCGAACGATATTTAATTAAAGAAATTATTAATTAGCAGAGTTTGTCACATAATATTAAAATAAAAGCATAGAAATCTCTTTGGTTTACACGCAGACTGACTGCCACACGCATACCAAAACTAATCTCGCAATTCACTGTCTGGTTTCTATAGCAACCGCCGGTATTGTTATATAATAGCATTTATTAAATACTAATCTGTTGTAACATTTTATTTAAAATAAACTAAACAAAAAACATAAAACGCTTTATCTGTTACTTCTTACATAATTTTTATAACAACTATCTTGTATGTTTTTTTCAAACACACTCTTCCTTCTTGCTTCTCATCTTATACTACTGCTAGGTCGGTAATACAGAAACTTATATTTTACATTATTTTTCTTAATTACTAATCTAACAATTCTTAGCAGGTATAACTGTACCCTTTGATGATGGTTTTCTGCGCATTACAAAACAACGTATGTTTTTTCAACAGACTAGGCCGCAACCGGACCAGATTTCATATTTGGTTTTTTTAAGAAGACACCGCAGGTGGACTGTTGGAACTCACAGCTCGTTATCGTATTTACGTTTTTTAAAAGTAGCGATGGAGGGCGAAGCCCAATTTTAGAACACTCCAGATAAAATGTTGAAAGCCGCAGCCCGCTTTTGTATTTGCTTCTTTTTTAAGATTGGCTCCTTTTTTAAAATGGTTCATGGAGAGCACAGCTTGTTTTATTTAGAAACAAAGATAACCGCCGCCACATCTATTTTTACTCTAAAGCGCGTTTCACATTATACTTTTTTTGTCTAGAATTATGCTAGATTTCTCGTTCAATTTCGATTCTATTTCCGTTCGATTTTCATCCTACAAATTTTTAAATAATCGTATGACATCGGATTCATTCGATTGTTTCAAGCATGGCAGTGTGGCCACTAGACAAATAGAAAATTAGTATTCGACAAAAGCGGCGCGAAACATTTTAGTGATTTTAGTCTATAACCTTAATAACAACAACAAGCTACAAGCGAGATTAAAATATTTTTATAGGTTATAATAATGAGTAATGTGCACATGTTTGACCTCAACTTTGGCAAAGGTTGGCACCAAAATTGAATAACTTTCTGCTCATGCGTACTACAAAATCGAAAACCAGTTTCAGATTCACATTACACTAGAATTGGCTAGAACTTTTTTCGAACGAAACTCGAAATAGAATCTAGACAAGAATAGTATAATGTGAAATGCGCTTAAGGGAGTTAAAAGAAGAGAGACCTTTGGTTAGTAGAGACACAGTATAGAAACCTTACGGATACAGTAAGATCACTGTTCTAAGATTTATGTATTTAATTCTTGTGCGCCCAATCAACGCATCGTGACTGCGCAGTTTGTAACGTTATTTTCAAATTCGCACTAAATCTGCCCCTGTCTTTCAATTTCGTTCAGGTATTTGTTTTCCTGACGCGTAATATTTAAATTATTTCATTCTATAAACGAATGTTTGTTACAATGTTATTCTAAAGAATTGATAACTTTGTGGTCTCGACTTCTGGGCTCCGGTAGACGTGCCTTTTGCTATTTTCCAATATAAAATTCCTGGAATCTTAGTCGCAAAAATTGGAGTAACACAGTCTCTATTGAGTCAGGTTTAAGCTGGTAAATCTACGAAGTGGAATTTTCCATTGTCCTATAAGACTCTCAGCATTTTTAACCTGTTAGGGCGTACATCTAACTTTCCAACCCCACTCCAGTAAGTACACATTGCGCAACAGGAGACACAGAGAGATAATAGGCATTACGTTGATAGCTGCGTACTCGAACCAACGTGCGGGTTAATTTCGGCGTTACCCCGTACAAATCTGAAGTGGTTACAAACCGAATTTAATTGACGCGATTCTCTTAGTAAAAGAGAGAGTGGACTCGAGAAATCCTATTTCGTCGGGTCTTTGTCGTGTTATTCACGGAGGAAAGCCGGTTTGTTTACCTACAAGCGGTGCTTTGAAAGCTTTGTTATTGTGGGAAGCGGTTCAGCTTCATCTAAAGCTACGCTGGTATTTGCCAGGAAATAAAACTTGTAGAGGGTAGAAACGCAACAATTTTGGTCCCGTTGGTGCAACGTTAAAGGGTCTGTCGAGAACAGAAACTGCCCGCCTCGTAAAGACTTGAACTGTGTGTGTGTATTACATTTTGGAAGCTCCGTGATCCGAATGGACTAAGTAAACTTAAAGAGCGTTTGAGACTCAAAGTGATTCTAGTTTATAAAGCTGGTGTATAAACACTTGGATTTTGTTCTTGTGCTTTTTGGTTATTGCTAACATCAGTGACTGTTCTTTGAAACCTAAGTTCCCTTGAACATTGGTGGGACGTGAATGAGCTGCTGTCGTTGGGAATCAGAGACCTGCACATATCACCTGGAAGAAAGATTTCCGTTATAGTAAGAAAGACCTGTTTTGTTTTGTTATCTGAGTTTTAATGATTGTTTCATTTGATAAAAGACTAGGAGAACGTGGAATTTGTGAAATATTCCATACGAAAACCTTGCTTAGGCAAGATTAGTTTCGTATCTTCTCATTGAATTATAATATTTACGAGTAATATTTTTAACTAATTTGTAACAGGAACGTTCCCAGGTAATTTTAACTGGTGTTTGTTAAATTATTGCAACATAATTAATAACTTTTGACTACTGTTTTTTTGTTATTAGATATAAAGTTTATTTGTTGCTATTCATTGTCAAGTTTATCTTGTTTTAATTAATTTAATATTTAGATTTTGGCCTTTTGTTCCATATTTTGAAATTTTAACGTAACAGAATCTTTTTTTGTTTATTGTAATAACTTGTTTTTATTGTTATTTTCTCATTATTTGTTTATCAACTTCGTTCTCCAGTGAAGAAATTAATTCATACCTTTTATTGATATTCTTTCGTAGTGTTATTTTGTTCTTTTATATTCTTGTTTATGTGCGTTTAACTCATTGTTTTTATTATTGTTTTAATAAATGTAAGAAAGGTCGATTATTTACATTTTGTTTTCTTTGGATCTCTGGTTCAGAAGAAGCAGCGGTAATTTCGTTACTTTGTTCGTTTGGCTATTAAAAAGCACGAGAGAAGTAAATATTAAACTGGTATTTCTTTCTTGGATCTTGTTTTTTTGAAAAAGAAGGAAGTCTTTAGAGGACTTTCTTGTCAAAATTAATTAAGACAAATCACGTGTTTATACAGTTTTTTTATTTCGTATTGAGTCTCAATCGTGAAACGTTGAAGCGAGTTTTAATAAAGCTTCCACGAGGTAAGTTACACACAGGGTGAGGTTTCGCAAGAAGCCTATATACAGGGTGTCGGATTCACGAGTAGTCGCGTGACCGCCCATCAGAACCCTTCGATCTTCGACTGCCGGCGCCCTCTTTTGTGAACATCTATTGGTTTAATAAGAGTTTTGGAAATCGGTGAGCTTGTCTTTGTGCGGCTAGGTAAGTTCATTTGAGAATCCACCCCATCTGCGGCGTGAGCTACGGGATTTAACATCTACTATTGGTCTGGACGAGACTTGTGCATACTTTTGAGCATCTTCCCGTTACAAGTTCTCATAAACGCGTCACAATTATCCCAACTTTTAAAGGATGCACACTGTAACACGTGTTTGTACGACGTTTTTGAGGTTAGCTCTAAATATTAGTTTATATTATAGTGTCTATTTGGGTAAAGTAAGTACATATTTGCGTATATTAGTGTATATTTGTATTTGTTTGGTAACTTTAATCAAACTACGATGCCTTATACGTGTTGTGCTATTGGATGTAATAGCTTTACTGTAAACCCAGATATTAGTTTATTCAGATTTCCTAAAGATCATGAAAGGTATGTATACTTTCCATAATTTCGAGCATTTTAATAAACAGCAAGTTTACATTAAGAAAAAACTTTAGAAGAGCAAAATACTGTTTGAATGAAAAATAAAATATATTTAAATGTGTTTATTCTTAACAGGTGTAATACATGGAAAACCAAGATTAAGAACAGTAATATCGACAAATTCACTGCTGAAATGTGCTACAACAAATTGAGGTTGTGCAGTAAACATTTTGAAATTGAAATGTTTTCCAGTATGCAGATAAATCGATTAAAATCAACAGCTATTCCAACAGTATTTAGTGCTGGAAGTGAAGCTGAAATGATACAATCAAAAGTTGAAGTTCATGCAAAAGAAAATATAGATTTAAATCTATTACCCCTCAGAGATGATTTTATTGAAGTAGAAATGAACTTGTCAGAATATAGAGGTAGGTAAATTATTGTATAGTAAGCATGAACATATTTTAATAACAGAATTATTTAAGAAATGAATATTTGATAGCAGTAATGGAATGGAAAGTTCATTCAAATTATTATCGAGTATAGAAGTAGACCAAAGTGTTGCATCCTCTTCAAGCACTTTTACTGAATTGAAAATAAATTCATCCGAAATGAAAGGTGCACACTATAGTAAATAATACACAAACTTTCCTACTTCATCATTACCTTTTTGTGACTTCAATATATTCTTCAAAAAATCAAGACTAATTTTGGTATCATTAATATTAAAACTCCATTTCAAATTGAAACAAAATGAATTCATTTTAGTATTTAATGTCACATGTTCATTTAGTTCAAAAGTTTGCTTAATTCGGAAAACTAAGTTTGTTTTAACTAAAATATTCTATTTGGTCTTGATAAAGAAATAGGTCATCCTTCGTAATGTCAACTCAGAATTAATTTTGTTATAATTTGGTATGGAGGTTTTAATATTAATGATTATCAAGATTAATTCTAGCAATTTTTAAAAGAATAATTATATCAATTTTGCAATAATATTATTTTAGATAACTGTGTTCAAACTGGGAAAACATTGACCCACGGTACCCCAAGAAAGCTGAAGTTACTATCAAAAATTCGAACCCTTCAACGAAAACTTCTGTCAGTTAAGAGCAACAACACACATGAAATTACTGATGAAGATGTGACTACTTTTACGGAAAAGAATTACCCTTCTATTGCAAATTTTGTTAAAATGCAAATGCATTTAACAAAAGTTGCACCAAAAGGGGCAAGATATACAACTGAATTCAAACAGTTGGCATTAATGATTTATTTCCTGGGTCCAAAAGTGTACAAATTCTTGCGGAAGACTTTACAGCTACCATCCAAGTCTACTTTATTAAGAATAACTAGAAAATGGGAGATTAATCCTGGTTTCAATGATTTCATCTTTCCAGCAATCCAAATTCGAGTTAATACACTTGGGACATTAGCTCGAGACTGTGTGTTGTGTTTGGATGAATTGTCATTAAAGACATTTTTGTTTTACAACATTTTTCAGAATAGCATTATTGGTTATCATCACTCCATTTCTGCTAAATTATATGATGTAGCCAATAATGTCTTAGTTGTTATGGCTAGAGACATTAATAGCAACTGGAAGCAACCTATTGCATATTTCTTTTTAAATTCAATCTGCTCTGTGGATGATTTAATTAAAATAATTTTTAGTGCCACAACAAAATTACAAAATATTGGCTTAAATGTCTTATCTGTAGTATCAGATCAAGGCACAAATTTTATGAAATTGTCGAAACAATTAAATGTAACACCAGAAAAGCCATATTTTTTTATAAATGATAAAAAAGTCTTTTATCTATTTGATGTTCCCCAC